>OMNZ01108714.1:6625-16625 GCA_900303255.1 Lesueurigobius sanzi
ACTCACAGTGTTCTTGATAAATTTCAGTCTGGTTATCGTCAGAAACATTCCACTGAAACAGTGCTCTTGAGAGTACAGAATGATATTCTTATGGTACTCGTACTTGTTTTATCCATTTGAGAAACATTTCCATACTCAGTATGGTGTCTTATCGTGAACTAGCATTTGTTTCTTCTAGGTTAGATTATTGTAACTCCCTGTTCGTTGGGCTGAGTAAGGCATTAACTTCTCAGCTTCAACTTGTGCAGAACAACTTGGGGAGAACTCTCTCCCTCGTGAGCTGAGGGCCACTGAGTCCATTGAGTCTTTTAAGAAGTGCCTAAAAAAAATCTATTTGGGCAGTCCTTCCCAGAGTTATTAACTAAGTGATATCCTTGTGCTATGGTGTTTATCTATTTTGTGTTTTATTGTATTATTTTAACAATGTTTTACTACATTTGCATTTTATTGTTGTTTTAGCATTTTGTATTTTATGGTATATTATTGTTGTATTTTTTAACCTGTGAAGCGCCTTGTGAGCTTTGCGCTGTGAAAGGCGCTCTACAAATAAATGTATTATTATTATTATTATTATTATTATGTTGGTCTATGTATGATTTTGCTGCTACATAATAAAATAGAAATAATTGAAAGTGGAACTTTCTGACCCCACTGTAAATACACTTACCTCTGCCGACCGACGTTTCTGTATCACCAAGCCTCTTTCTCTCCTGCCCGGCAAAGAATTTGGAACCATATCTGGCAGAAGCCCTCGTCAGTCCTTCACCGCTGGAAAAGGCATGGCTTGGGCCATTTCCTGGGCCCCACTCCGTGACTTTAGCAGGGGACGTCCAATCATGGAACTGTAGTCCACATTTGGTGCTGACTGAGTTGTAGCTGAATGCTGATTCTGCGCTCCAAGGACCACCACACTTGCTGTGGGGATTTGTCATAGAGGGGCTGTGTTTGGGCAATCTGAAGTCAGTCCTTTCAACAGTTTTCCCTATTGCCATCGACCTGCTACCCCAGTCTGACGCTTTCACCTCATCCCTGTCATCTTTCCACAAGTCCATGACGGTCCAGCTCTTCTGATTGTAGACATCTGGACTAGATGAGCTCAACTTGAACAAAGGCTCAGGTTCTTCGGTGGATGCTCCGCTACAGAAGCTGTCGTGTACAGTAAATGGGATTCCAGGTTCTTGGACTGGACTCAAACTCAAGCGCTGTGGGCCGTCCCTGCCAATCCACAGGCTGTTTGATGCAATTGGCTGGCCACTTTCTCCAGACCCTGCTGGGCTCGCAACTATATTCACGGCTGTTGTCTCAGTGTACAGTGAAGTGGTGTCAGTGAAGAGCTGATGAAATAAAATAAAGATCAGAAAATAGCACTGTATTGAATGTTGTCATATATAAAGTGCAGCTCAATCGTAGATTTGCTGGCCCTTTTTGCTGGCCCTTTATGCCAATTGTTTAATACTGTATGACAAAATGTAATAGTTCAAAATATGAAAGTATCTAAAAGCAGACAGTGGGTGTTTATGTAACTACCTTCAGCACTTTATGAGGCACTTCTGGGAGCATCTCCTTCAGCTCAGACAGAGTGGCACTCAGGAGCCACTGGAGGTTTGGTGCTCGCTTCAACATTAACTGGCTCACCAGAGGGTTAATGCAAGGGAAATGGCACAAACTCTGTTCTTCCTATTGGGAGAAAGAACAAACATACATTTGGGGATTTTGATCAAATATACTTAGTTTATTATTATTTTTTATTTATTTGTTTTGAAGAACATACAGTAGTTAAAGTGTATAAACAAAGAGTAGTGGTATTAGTAATTAGTTTATGCGGTCAGACACATTTTGAGACATAAGAGAAGGCAATAAAGAAAAATGATTTACAAAAGCAATGTCTATTAGCTTAATCAATAAGTGAACATGCTATTTTCATAAGTATACATACTGTACTCATTAGTGACCGAAGGGGTTAGGCTGAAGTTTAACTTTTAACAATTTTTGCCTAACCCAATTCATACAAGTAAAGTTTCCACAGTTTGGGCGAAACCCTTTCAAAATTGTAGCCAAACATAAATTATCAATCTCAGAGAAAGAAAAAAAAAAGAAGCATAAGGAGAAAAATCAATAACAACAATAACATAATAATAACACATGCTTAGACATTGATTAGAGAGAAGACTTGCATTTTCTTTGCCATTTCGACAAAACCAGACATGGTCCTATAAGACATAATAAGTCCTGCCAGACTAATCATTCTTGGGCTTGGTATTTTCCTAAAATAATACATTTAACGTGCTTTTTAAACGTTTTCAGGGTTTATGCAGGTAGCAGAAAGTCAAATTTAATGCTTTTTAATGCCATTTTGATGCCCAAATACTAATTTTTTAATGCAACAAACGCCATAAATCGGTGCATATGTATTATTAATTTCCATATTCAATAGGAAATTTGATACAACAGACAACTTTCCAACAGAAAGCCAAAACTAGAATAATACATGCACAATATGATATGGCCCAGCCCTTTGGCCCTACTGAGCACATTATTTCCCAAGAACTTTTGATTCAATGCCAGTCTGAATTCTATTTAATGCTTTTTAATGACATTTAAGCCCTTATTTTTGACACATTTCCTTTAATGACTTTTAATGCTTTTTAATGCCCCGTGGAAACCCTGGTTTTCAATATGTAGGAGTTTTTTAATTTGTCATCTAGGTTATTCCATAAACTCACTCCTCTGACTGAGACGCATCTGCTTTTTTTGTTGGTTCTTGCCCTATTTGTTTTTGAAAATCCCAGTTCCTCTGAGGCTGTATCCACAATTTCTATGTTCAAACATATTTTGAATATTAGGTGGAAGAGTTTAATGATGTGCCTTATACACCACAGCCAGTGTACTCACATCAATATCATATATTTTTAAAGTTCTTAACTGGACAAAGAGAGGGTTAGTCGGTGCAGAGTAGTTCACAATTCAAATGGCCTTCTTTTGAAGTTGAAAAATAGGTTCAATGTTTGCTCTATAATTATTCCCCCATAGTTCAAGTACGGAAGAATAAGGGAGGTGAAGTGATTTCTGATCTAAAACGGATCTCAATTTACTCATTATTCCAATATTTTTAGATAATTTAAACTTAAGATTGAAATTATCTATTGTTCAAAAAGGAACGGGAAGAAGTTTAAAACGTATTAAATCTGCCGCCTTGCCATCTTAACATACTGTAAACATATTACTTCTTCTTTCAGTTCAGTGCACACAAAAAAGCTGCATAACAACCATAGCCATACCAAAAAACAGAGGATGTGTATGGTCCCAACTGGTAGCCAACTTCATGAATTATTCGTATTGCCCGTTTTTGTAGTGAAATAAGCGGGTTTAAAGGAGTGTTGTAGTTGTTTCCCCAAATCTCTACACAGGGGGAGATTGGGGGAAACAGTAGCACAGTGGTCAGCGCTCGTGCTTCACAACTAGTAGGTTCTCCTCATGTCTGCATAGGTTTCCTCCGGGTGCTCCGGTTTCCCGTACCACTAAAAACATGTACAATAGATCAGGATGAATGAGAGTGAGTTTGTGTGTAAGTGTGGGACAACGGATGGAAATTAGCCCAAGGCTACAATCCAGAGTGGTGTGTTTACATGCATGGTTCACATGTGTGTTCATTAACATGCACTGTCCCAACCAAATAAACAATAAATTAATAAGTAACTGAAATAGAGCATATGGAGTGCTCTATAATCCAGAATTGGTTTTGCTTTGTTTATGATTGATATGCTTCTTGAAATTTTAAACTGCTCCGATACAAAAAATTATTTCTTACATTGGTCTGGAAGATGTTTAACCACTGTCTGTCCACGTAACCAACTGGGTCCCTGTCACTGTTTATCAGGCTGTAGAGACAGATCTGACTGATCCACTTGGCCATCTCCAAAACATCAGACGCCATCAGCACCTGACAGACATATGTGCATGATATGTTTTGTTGCTATCTCTGCCATATTGTATGTAAATGAGTTTTTTACCTTTACATCTAGATCTTCTGATTTCATGCCAAACAGCACCAAAGAGGAATACACAAGTGTCAAGTTGTTAAAAGCTTCACTGGAAAGCCTGCACTCACAAAGCAAGAAAGAATAGTAGTTTTATGTGTTATAGGAGTGTATATTATAACAGTATTTGATAAATGCTGACCCTCCTCCTTCACTGTCGGGGCAATGCAGAATGAGCCAACAGCAGCTGTACTGCAAAGAGAGAGCAGTCAGCCTCATCACTAATGCTTCACTGGCCCGCTCCTGGCACAGTTCCTCTTGCTTCTGCACAAATACATCCAATGTATAGGAGTCATCTTCAGGAGAAGTAACAGAAATATGTTTGATGTTTTCCATAAGTAACTTAAATGTATTCAGTACAACAAAACCCTCTATGAATACATGTTTGTGTATTGAAATGCACATTCACAGTTTTCTGTTGCTATGATAAAAGTGAAAACTGATTGTGGGGTATTTATGCAGCCATAAAACCCCTCCAACTTCTTAGACTTTCTCAGTTATCGCTCTTTGTTTTTCCTTGTGTCTCTTCCTCTCCACTGACTAAACCCTTTCATGAATGGCATCATTTGCTCTCTTCAGTCTGGCAGTCAGACAGAGAAGTAACTTAAAAGCACCACGTTCTTCTCGACAGAGACACTGACAAATTTGTTAGGGGTTTTTCAGGCATTGTCCTCACAATAACCAGCAGTAGTGATAGTGAAGTGAACATTTTCTAAGACAAGACATGCAGAAATAACCAGTTTATTATCAGTGTTTGGAGCCTTCAAAGTAAGAACCTAGGTACTGGCCATTCATTTAAGCATTTAAGGAAATGTCTTATTAGGGAAATATGAAGAGAGAAACCTTTAAATGTAACAAAAAGTCATATGCTATTGTTGCTTTCACTGTTGTTGATGGCAGCCTCTAGTGTGGATTGTATCATTCTTCAACATGCCTACATTTCTTGGTGACATTTTTACCAACTGGATCGAGGTGTTTCATTCTGAATACCTGAATGACAACAGCAGTGCTCTCGTCCACTGTGATCACTGCGTACTGATGTGTCCCTCCCAACATCTGCAAAGTTGTACAGTGATTTCTCTCCAAGACAGTAATATTAAACCTGCAACACCAAATACAACAAAGAAGTGTGTCTAATTGTTTTAGCACACAAATTTATTTTATTATAATTTTTACATGGGTAAACATACATTGACTCCAGGGTCTGCAGAAGCATGGGACAGTCAAGCAGGCCTTCTGTTACAAACAGCACATAGGGCACACTCTTCTCCAAAGTCCAAGGAGATTTGTCTAGAGTTGATACAAAAGCGCACCTTTCAATAGGATATTGGATACAATGGACCACAGAATGGGAGTGGCCATTATTATTACAACTTCATATTGACATAAACTTGATCTTTTCTAAAAGTGTCAACCTTTTTAGACTCAGATTTAGAATTTTATTTGCTAAAAGTCAGCTCAATGTATAGGTCAGGCTCAAAACCCCTCCAATATCATCTGAAAATCTAACAAAGGGGGCGGCCTCTGCTCTCCTCTGATGAGAAAGAGCAGCTTTTAGGCTTTGTGTTTTAGGAATGGTCATTTCATTGAAAAATAGAATGTAATTATACTAATTATATACAATTACAGTATTTACTAATTATATACAAAGACCATAGCTCAGATTCTAGTATTATATATTTAGATTATGCATTTTCTCACCAGTGTCCGGGACAATTGTTTTGAAGGAGACATGGATCAGGCCCCTCTCTCTGCAGACTCGGGCCCATGGGGACGGCCCCGGGTGGTCATACTCCACGACCAGAGAGAAACTCTGCCAGGGGAAGTCAGGCCCTAAGTGTTGCTCACACACAAGTGCACACTCATTGTGGCACATTCTGGTGGAGTGTGAAAGGAATGTGAAAAGATTAAAGATATTTTTACTTGAATTGTAGAAGCCACACAAAAGCACTTTCAAGTTAATTTTGAGTTTATACGTAGGATCTAGGTCAGGGATCTCCAACCAGTAGCTCGGGAGCCAGTACCGGTAGCTCGCCAGCCCTTTCCGAGTAGCTAAGCTCACCGAAGGCTTTCTATATTTGTACATACACTTGATGTGTCAATTTTTAGATGCAATATTTTTTTATTCTGATGAAAACATCTCCAATATGAATGTGAATATGACCGTGAATATAGCAAAGTATAAGGCAGAAACTATAGTAATTTTCTTTTATTTTGTTATCTTTCTTGACAGTCCTATAGGTCTAATATGTTTCTTTGAAGCATAAGTAGCTCACTGCCATTTCTGTCACGCAAAGGTAGCTCATGGGGGAAAAAAGGTTGGAGACCCCTGATCTAAGTGCTGTATCTTCAGGGGTCTTGCACAGATTGTGTTGTATGGTCTTTTTATTGTGTCTCTTCGTTTTGCTTTGACTCCCTAAAGGACAATAAAGTTATACTTAAAGTGCATACGACAGGTTAAAATCAGTTTGTTAATTATGACTTTGTTTGATGGATTTTTAAGAATTAATTGAATTTTAACATTTATAGAAAGTATTTGTTTTGGAATACACCAACTGGACTGCACTTTTTCATATTTTATTGTACTTGTTGCAATGACAATAAAGCTTATTCTATTCTATTTTATAACATCTTAGTTTCACATCAGTGAAGTGGCAATTTAATGATGACAACTTTTGGGGAAATTATATTTTTAAACTGTATTCAAATTCAGTCTATCTATATAGATATAAGAAAAGATCTGGATTCTGACTCACTCATATCTCATTGATATAATACGGTTGGCACTGCAAAGGTTATGTTACAGTATGTTATGTATGTCCCTCCTTGTGCCCATGTCCAATAAGGAAGTGAAAAAAAAACATTGCAAAAAATATAAAATCAGGGAAAACTAGGTGAAAAGTTTAATTGTATGAAATAAGTTTTAGTGAAAATGTTGTCTCTTGTTGTAGAAAGTACCTGCTGACAACACTGGCACCGTTCAGCTTCCCCTGGTCTTTGTCTACATGAAAATCAGCTACAGCGCCTGAATTTAAAGAATTTTTAAGTTACACATGTTGTTAAGAGTCAATACAGTTTTCATTTTAACTTAGTGTGTGCTCACCTTTACCTTGATGCAGATAACTCAGAATAATGGCTCTTGTGTTGTCTGAGATGTTTGTAAACAGAACTAGAACCTGCACCACATTATAAAACAAAAGGATTCATATTAGCCACATAGATGAGCAACTATGGTGATTTATATATACAATTTAATTATTTTAAAACAGACAGTATGGCTCTTACTTTGCCAGTCGTATTATTTTCTCTCCTGTTGTTAAACCATGTTGTCAGTAGTTTTGACAATTCCAGCAATTTTGGATTTGTCTCCTGTTTCTTCTGACTTAGGTAAAGGATGATCTGTAGCCTTTTCAGTAGCTGTTTGAACTCCTTCTCATCACTAACATTACTCTTTTTTATAAACTCTTGAGGAACAAAGGGAAGACATTAAAGTTGAATAATGTTCAATATGTAGTAAACTGTTTGTAATAGTCACTTACCGACACCAGTGCTGAGGTCACACTTCAACAACAACTCCTTGAATGTCACCAAAACATGAATCAGAGTTACCTGTGCCTGGAGCTGTTCTTGCTCTGCAAACATATACGCTGTCATTATGTCCTACACGGTGTTCCTGATATCACCAAGTAATTAAGCCAAGGCCAATGTCATTTTGTTTGCCCAGGACCAATGTTACAGCCGGCCAATCAGGGGTCAGTTGTGCTAGATAGTCAGCTTGGGACAAAAGTTTAGGAACAGGGAAATCTTTAAAGTTAGGGTTAGGGCTAGGTGTAGGGTTAGGTTTAGATATATTTTCAGACAAACCAACTCATAGAGCTATCCAAAATTACAGCAGACCGTTCCCTGTTGTGTTCCTAATTTTTGTCACAACATGTCCAGTTTTCAAAGCAGACTCTCCCTCTAGCAAAACTGCCCCGATTAGCTGGTTGTAACATTGGTCCAGGGCGAACAACTTTGACATTGGTCCTGGACTTACTTACTTTTACTTGGTGATATCAAATCGTCTATATTACACGTTGCAATGCAGTCCAATAGTGGTCCATCAAATCTAGCAATGCAGTCAGTGCTTTACAGTGATTTTGGGGCTACAAAACGATTCCCCTTCAGACTATGCATTTGGGCAAAAAACAAATGATCATGGAGTGTCATAGAGGCCGCTATGAAGGAAATCAAAGGCACCATGCCACACAGCCACTGGGTCACAACACTGCAAAAACTAATCTAAAAATATGCAACATTTTGCCCTTGATTTAGCAACTAATAAGAAAAAAAACATAATCAGCAATCGTATTTCAAGTAAAATACGATTCTTTATCTAATTTTGAGGGCAATGAGATATTTATTTCATCATTTAGGGATAAAAAACTTACCCCACTGGCAGATTAATTGAAATTAGTCAAGGTCAAATTTACTTATTGCATGTAAATTTTTACTTATTCCTAGATCCCTTTTTGGAGTGTAGTGTAAAAGGTCAAAATGCACTAATGAAAGGTTTTTGTCACATGAAAAGTTGCACAACGCACAGTCAAGTGATGTTAAGAGGTTTCATATAGAATATAGTGGACAGCATGTTGAAAACTGCTCCATACCTCTGGCCAGGTCAACATCTTGTGACTTTGTCCTATTAGCTTTCTCCTGCTGCTTAATCAGGAAATGTGTTTGCTCCATGGTTAGGCCTCTGAAGTCACCCCAAACTGTCATGTCGAAGCCCAGTTTTCGGGCGAAGCTCAGATAAGGCTGAGCAAAGGATTTGACCTCACAGAAGGCACTGTACTGGCTTTCTGTAACATACATATACATTTGTTTGTATTTGATTAGTCCTATAAAACTATGTATTATTAAGCTAGTCAACTGTCGTACCAGTTGCTTGAACCTCTACCACTCCACTGTGTTTTATCTCCAGCTGGGTGCGCTGTTCGTTGGGATAACTGCTGAGTGGAGAGATACTTTTGATGACTGCTCTGCTCTGCTCTCTAGAGGCATTTCCCGATACAGCTGCATCCAAACCCATTCTTTCTAATCTTTGAGTTTGGCCTGTAGTTTGTAGCTCACTGTGAGGTCTTTGTTTGGTCATGTCTGAAACTGAAACGTAAGAAAATACACATGTATAATAATTCAAGCATTTTTGTTTGTTTATTTTAAAATAATAATTATTGTTGGATCACTGGCTTCATTGAGTGTGCCACTTCTCTATAGTTCTTACACTGAAATTATCAGTTTCATATACTAGCATATACAGCATATCCTTCATACATTTTCCTTGTCGAAGCATACTACCTGGACAGACAGCAGAGCTTGGGCTGGCACTGACTGGTGGGGCTTGCTGAGATCTGAGCATGATGAAGTCGGAGAGAGGGTCCAGGTTCTTTTGAGGTGGACATTTGGACTCCAATACACTTTTTCGTAAGGGCACAGCTTGCTGGAAAATCTGTGATTGTCCTCTTTTTGCAGTCTGGCCAATATCATTCTGTTGACAGTCGAGCTTAAGATCTGGCAAGGAGTTCCTGTTCTTGCAAACTGTTTCTGGATGATTTGGATTTGAGCTTTGAGCTTGGCCAAGAATCACGTTTGGTGGTTGAAAGTGACAGGGGAGGATTTGAGACTTTGCCTCATTTTTAGTTGGTTTAATGTGTTCTGACAAAGTTGTTAAGGATGGTTGTTCTGGCCTCTTCAGGTTACATAATAAAAGTCTGGGTGTGGAAATGCTTGGACCGGGAACTGTAAAATGTTATTAGACATAACCAATCATTACACAAAAAATGTATAGGGCTGATAACTCTTTCTTAATCTATTAAAAAAAAAAAAACTTACTGTCTTGTTCAGGTGACATCTTTTTGAACTCTTCAACATCTGCCTTTGACGAAGCAATGTCCATCACAATGCCCTCTGTGAAATCATCAGAG
>OMNZ01108716.1:349-23176 GCA_900303255.1 Lesueurigobius sanzi
AGCGTTGGTGAAAACACTGCTCCACCATAATAATAATAATAGGCTTAAATAAATAATACAATTTAAAATTACACATAATAAATAAACAACAGCTAATCACATGCAAGTAGTTTTTTTAATATGCAAACACTTTGTCTTTCTCCTATATAATACTTAAAATATACTTAAAATATAAATCAAGCATCAGAAAATGCCAAATTAAGGATATTAACTTTTGCTAATATTAGTTTAAAAAAAAATATATATATATTTTTTTTTTAAACTAATATTAGCAAAAGTTAATATCCTTAATTTGGCATTTTCTGATGCTTGATTTATATTTTAAGTATTATATAGGAGAAAGACAAAGTGTTTGCATATTAAAAAAACTACTTGCATGTGATTAGCTGTTGTTTATTTATTATGTGTAATTTAAAATTGTATTATTTATTTAAGCCTATTATTATTATTATTATTATTATTATTATTATTATGGTGGAGCAGTGTTTTCACCAACGCTTGATTTGTGATTTGTTTATAGCAGTAAAAGTTAATTGATTCAAGGCAAGCAACAATTTACCTGCAACAGTTTTGTAGTTTTATTTTCAGTCTAGTATCCTATGGAAATGATTCGTAGAGTAATGATGGGTTCATATAGCATGTGGCGGCTTGGCTTTGATAATCCCAGCAAAATACAGTATATCTTTCTTTGTGGATATAAGTGGGCTAATGTGTAGGCTATAAGAGGATAATCTAGTCAAGTTGTTCTCAACTCAGAAGTTGAGACCAGGGGGTCATATTGGATTTGGAGGCATATTTTTTTTTATGTACATGCGCTCTGGGGGTTGTGGAAAAAAACAGCAGCCATGACATTGGGGTCACAACTAAAAAGGTAAAATTACTTCAGAGTTGTTACACCAATTTAAGTCAGAAAGTCAGATATGACAAGCAGACAATAACCAGAAGTAAATAAGCCATAACACCTGAAAATCAAATTGTTTTATTTTGTTCAAACATGTCACTATGAGTATTACGGTTAATTACAACACTTTTAGTACAACATGAAAAAAGCAAATCCCTGTGATGAAATCCACATACACCACATGTATCTAAAATGTTTCATCTTAATTAACAGGCACCTTAACATGCTCTGAGTCTTTGAGTTATTGTTAAGTACATCTGGAACAATGTAGACAAGCTGTTTATACAGATACAGCACAGATTTATAAATTACTCGGGTCTAGAGTCCAGTAGTGGGTGCTACACCATTCAGTCAATGCCCCTCAGCCTACCACCAGCACAATCATCTTTGGCAGACCCATGGAGAATATAATGGAATGCATAGCAGCAGCAACAAGTAACCAGATGTATGTACTATGTCTATGGTTACAATCAATATTCAACATGTGTTAATTCACTCTAAGCTTATGTAGGTTTATGTCTTCTCATAACTTTCTGCCTTTTCACTTAGCCACCATTGCTAACCATGCTAACCAAAGGATCAGCATCTCCTTGTGGGTCTATGCCCAGACTCTGCAGGTCCAGGCCCATTGCTACCAGCATCTGCAGCAGGGTAAGCTCTTGCTGGGTGGTCTGGTCTATCAAGGCTGGGCAGGTGGGATTGCACTGGGGCCACTGACATGTGTCCACTAGGTGGAATGGGCAGCCTCTGGCTGGGGTTCTGTTGTTACGTGTTGCCTCTAGATTCTTGTCCCAGCATTGTAGAGCTCGGGGCAGAGAGGTGCCTTTTACTTGGAACATTATCCAGTTACTAAAAAGCAGAACAAATTGTAATACAAAACACTTTACTGCAATACTGGGTAAATAACTTTAAAATGTGTAAGCTGTCATAAAGAATAGTACACTTTGAGAAACAATATTCTTACCTTCTAGTAATCATTGTATGGGAGAGGCAGGATGGAGCAAATACAGCCCTAAAGCAGAAAATAGATACAACTTCTGTTGAGTCAACATCTAGGATTTTGCATCATTATTTCTGTTACTTTTATTGCTACTTTGTAAACATACGTGACATCACTGAGAGAGGTCTTCAGCTCCCGGCCCAGGTTCTGGATGTAGCGCCATTGTTCCTGTGACATCCGCTGGCTGCCCATATAAATGTTCTCCACTCTCAGCTGCTCCTCATCAAAAAGCCACTGCACCACAAACAGAGGAGCTACAAAAAACAAGATACATACCGTTATAATAGATTGAACGATAATTTGTAGCTTATATTGTTTTGACATTTACACGTCATTGTAGAGTACAGTTTATGGCCAAAGAAGCACTGCCATTCTTCTCCTTTCTTATATAGCTGCCGACATCTCTCAGGAACAGCTCCATTCCACAATCTAAAAAAAAAAAACATTTATAAAGCTATTGTTGCTTACAAATATTAAACTTACTGGGAGCCAAACCGGACGCCTCTCACCTGAGTCCAATCTTGATGGCATCCTCAGGAGAACATGAAACACTAGCGGGGCAGTTTGGAGATCTCTGTTGTTTACTTTCTAGAAACCAGCCTGAATCCACCAGGCCTCGTACCTGCGTCTCTGCCCCCATCTGCTCCAGCTGACTGGCCACTCTGTCAATGTTCAGTAAGACACCAGTACCCCCAGCACTGTGGACATATAAAACTATCAAATATCCTAAATTAAGTCAGTAGGTGCCTGTTAGTACAATGCTGCCTTTTGGTGACAGTGAAACCAATTTTCGGGTTTCTGGTTGATTTAAAAAAAATTTAATTTAAAACAAATGAAGAATAGATAGGACAAATACAACTATAGCCAGCAGTTAGCCTCTCCCACATGGATATAATGGATGCATTATATAGCCTAATCGCAAGAATGACGTTCTAAGTCTGTTGGTGGAGCAGGAGAGTGAGAGCAGCCTCTCACTGAAGGAGCTCCTCTGCCTCATCACCAGCAAAGGAAGAATGAAGACACATGTAAAATGACCTGGAGATTGGGATTCTCTCATTTACAGATTTTATGTAAATGCATCAGATCTGATTATTGGATTATCTGATTACTTCAGTTATCTGATTTCTCTTGAATATAACCATACCCAGTGATACTGCTACAGGACACTTCCATGGCTAAGGTTCAAATTAAAAAGATTAAAAAATACTATTAAAAATACTTAAAAAGCATTATGCTATTGCCAACATCTTAATTACTCACATGAGCCTGAATCCAAAAAGGTATGATGTTATGGTGCTTTATGTATGTGTTGTTGACAGCAGTGATTAATAGACATTCACCTTGTCCCCGCCAGCATGACAACCTTGGCCTGTTTTATTCCTTTCGGGATCAGGTCTTTGATGACTTCACGAATGATCAGAGACCCCATGAAGATGTATTCAGCTGGGGAGAAGAGAAGGAATAGAACAGGTTTCCACAACTGAACAGTGATTGTAATTATATAAATGATCTAATTTCCCTTTTATTAAATGAAGATCTATACTATACATATACTGTATCAGTGATTGAAAATCATACTATGTCATAGTAATACTGAAATTAAAGACTACTTCACTGATTTTAAAACATACTTGTATTTACGTATCGGTCTCTCTCCCTCTCTCTGCTTCTTGGCCTAGGGGGTGGGTTTGGAGATGGCCCTGTACCACTCCACACATCACTCGAACAATATGGAATAAATCTATGAGGACAGAATTGTGTCATCTTCAACACAGTCCGTTTCTGATGACATTGGTAATTTAACAATGATACTTACACAATGTTAGCATTATGCCAGTGTGGATTTTCCTCTGCTTGAGAAGACAATATGCCACTCCCTGTAAATGGATAGACTATAAGCAACCACAGTCACATTACCTTTGTTGAAAATGTATGTCAAAAAAACAAAGGTAACCTCTCTTTGTTTGGGGCCACGTGGATGAGCTCATCAGCCGTGGGATATTTTGGTACCTGAAATCACAGGTCTCCTTGCTGTAGCAGCACCAGCCTCCTAAAAATATAAGCGCTATTATTAGGCTGTCACATCCGGCACACTGAACTCTTTTAGAGGTCCCTGGTTAGTCCAATACGAAAGCTTGTGAGGTATGTTGCACCTGCAGATAACCACATCAGATTCATAGATTCATATGATTTACCATAGAGAAAATAACATTGTCTTCTGTGAACATTGATTATTTTTAGAGTAATATGCAGGAAAGCTATATTCAGAAGATTGTGAATGTGAATGGATTAGAGCTTGCATCACCATGAAGATACATAATCTGAAAAACAATATATTTACTAAAGTGACAAGTACCAACCAAAAAAGGACAAGATGACATCCCATCAGAATTCCAGGGGTGGGACGTCAAGCCAAAACTAGCTGACCTCTGGGACCAAATTAACCAGTTGAGTTTTTGAATACTCACCTTCCAGAAATAACAACCACCTACGGCTCCCTCTGAACTCTTTTAGGTAAAACCTGTGGACCACAAACAAGCAGAAGCATACACAGTTATAACAATCCAAAAATGTAACACTTGATGTCCTGAAGAAGACCGTATAAAAGGTGTGAGGTGATCAGAGAGATGTCTCACCCGGCTGCTGTGCCATCGTTACATGTGACTTGGGTGTTTTTGAGGAAGTGCAGCCTCATCTCCTCTGTCTGTTGTCCAGGCGTCCTGGTGCTGCCCGCACCTGCAGTAGCTCCTGCAGTAGCTCCTGCAGTAGCTCCTGCAGTAGTTCCTGCAGTAGCCCCTGCTGCTCCTCTGTTCCCACTGCCCCGGTCTCGGCTGGAGCCTGGAGATGCAATGCTTCCAGTACTTCTGGGAGCCAGATCTACCTCTGTGGAGAGCTGGCCGATTTCCGCTCCCTGTGTCTTTTTAGTGGACTTACCACCAGCTTTGGCATTGTTCTGGCGGTTGTTCTGGCAAACAATCCCCCCAAGTAACAGCAGAAGAGCTACACGACCAAGTATCTTCATATCTAAGAAAATAAACATAGTGTCTTTTCACATGAATGCACTAACCCACAAAATAAAAACACTTCAATTGACTTTAACTTTATTGTATTATTGTTTTAATATTTGTTCATATGTAAACAGACCAACCCCATGCATGTTGAACCCAGACTGACTTACCTGGAGTGGAGCAGTGGTGCTGGTGGGGCAGTGCAGTGCTCAGGTGCAAAGGAGAGTGGTGGTGGTCAAAGAGAACAAGGCTGGCTTTTGATGAGGATTCAAACCAGCAGTCAGCTTTATAGTGCCACCATATGGATCAGATTTCTTGCTGTTTTGTGCCGGAGCTTCTGCCAGGACCTTAGATAAGCAGCTGACGACACGCAGCGAGGGGAGGTCCTGATGTGAGGAGAAAGGATAACACACATATCTTTGACATACTTCACATCTTGTGCACACACTCACCACAAGCTCTTTCCCTGGACTGTGGATTCAGCAGTAGCTCCTCAGTGTTCAGTGATGGCCAGTGATTTGATTTAAACATCTACATGACTGGCATAACTGCATAGACCTTCTACATGGTATGTGACCCTAGGGTCATTAGAGCATACACCTCAAACGGTCTTCGACACAGGAATGAAGAGGATGCAGGCTGTGGACTGGTCAACACACTGAGCAGGTGCATGACATCATGCCTGTGGCATCAGGCCCATCATGCAACATCACTGCTTTCACTTATGATCCATAAGAACGCTCCAAACTATCTCAAAGCGACAATTTAGTTTGTTGACCACATGCATTTTTAAAATGGATCCATTGATTATTTTCATCAATGAAAACAAATTAATCTAAAATATGTTTGCCAATTATTAGTACAGAAACATTCTATTTACGTCCATCTCCATTTCGAACCGACAGTAACAGAAAAAGCAGTTTGCAATTGTAACAAAAATTGAGAAGGAGCAGAATCTGACACTGATCCTCCAGGATGGCTTTAGGGTGACGCACCGCTGATCTCTGAAAGATCACAAGCCCCAGGACTGTAAAATTCTCATCAAGGAAATGCACACCATCCCGACTTGTCAATCACAACAAATAATTATCTCTTGGAAAGCTGCAGCTCAAGGGCCTGTATGGGGGTACATAAGGCTGCAGGGCTCACACAAGGGGAAAGATGATTGCAACACACTGATTAAACTTATTTACACTAAAAAATAAGTAAAATGGAAGGAAATCTTATTGTGAAGATTAACAACCAAACCACATTCAACAATAAAAAAAAACCTTTAAGTGTTCAGTAATGACTTTGATGCGTCTGTATCTACCCAAAGTGCATCACTACAGTGAATTTGATCTACTGAGCTGAACATTTCTTCATTCCTTAAGTTGTCTTGAAGCATGCACTGCATCTGTCTTCCAAGAAACCAGTTCCACAGTCTGTTTTACAGATACCGCAAATATCTCAAAATCAAAACGTATCGCTGTAAATCCATCATTGTTTTACCTCATCATCACAAACACAGAAATGGCATCGTTGGTATCATCTGAAGTGCTTTGTTGCGTATGCAATACTTCTATTAAAAGGTGAAAACACACTTTATATAACCGTGTGTGATGGTCCCATGAGACAAGTTGAACTTCAGCCTGATAGGGCAACAACAACTTGACCCTTTGAACAGCAAAGCATTCTTCTTCCCTTTGTTGTTATTTTTCACAGCCAACCTTCAAGGTCAGGGCACCTACTGCACGGGTGGTCCAGGCTGTGCATGGGATCAGCCACAAGAAGGAATATTTGTCAACTGACAGCTTCAAAGATGGCCATCTCAAAGTCTATTTAAAAAAAAAAAAATTAAATCTTGTTAGAAATAATGTGAGAGACCCCGAGATGTCCCTGAAGAATAGTATACTGTATGTCCCCAATCAAACCTCAGGTTGTGCTCTCAAAGCAGTCATGTTGCATGTAATTTGACAATCTGAGACTACATCACTCTGAGAACAGGCTGTCAGCAGCAGCAGAGGGCACAGCTGCACAGAGCAGCCCATGATAAACAAGCCTCCAGTGAGAGATATGCCATTTATCCTGAGTAATGCCGCTACTGAATCAATGAAGACGACAGGGTGGTCTTAGAGGGATCAGCGCAAAGTGCTGTGCCACTGCAGGAGGCCAGCAGGTGGGGCAGCCACAGTGAGCCTCAAACCAGGTGCTAAGAGGCCGTGCGTGTTAACCTTTTGCAAACTGTCAATACATCAGTTTGACAGATGACGGGGTGTATGGCAGGGACAACTGTTGGATTTTGGGCATTGATAAGATAGACATGACTGATAAGAGTTGACAATGAATTACATTGTGTGTATCTATGTTCTGCACATCTAAACTTCTAATCACTTGATCATCTGACCAGTATTATCTAAGTCAAGATTGTGATGCTGTGCGTCCCAATGTCATACATGGGGGAAAAAACAGTCCCATCCAAAAAGGTAAACAATTGTATTGGCAAAGCAAGGACTAAAACTTGCATGACTTTTTCAGCAATAATGATTCATAATTATTCCATCTCATCTGCTTCTGACTCGAGGTGTAGCACTGATAAAGGAATAATCGTACAAGCACTGAAGGCAGTGTCAGAATGGATCGCCAAAGTGGCCTTGGAGAGGTGTTGGATGCATCAACAAGCTGTCAGCTATGTGAAGGATACTAGTGGAGGGTCATGTCCTGCTCTTGACTCACCCAATACTCAACTGTAGAGTGTCACCTGTAGTTGACATCTTGTCAGATATAGTAATTTATCAGAAAACAAAAGCAGTGAAAAACATTGTCCAAATAAAACTAATGGTAAACTTTGATATTCCTTTCTGTACTTCTCTCTATAGCCTTGTTCAGTGTGAGTGCATGAGATTCCCAGTGAAGTGATGTCATTGTCAGCCCTTTACATCATGTGTTGTCAGTGTACAAGGTGAAGACACAAAGGCACACGGCCACAGTGCTCTCAAAGTACACACCCCCAATCAACCAAAATATTTTACATGCATATAGCATGTATGTGAACATGCATATGCATTACACAGCAGTAAGAAAAGCATCTAACCTAAGTACTTAAAGTAATCACCTTAACATGACCATCTGAGCCTCACTGCTTTTGAAGTATGACATGACATCACACTACAGGTATTTTTATGTATACACATAACACAGTACAGTTTAACTTTACTATTTATAACACTGACTAAGTGTTTTTAGCTCACATATGGAGAGCTGACCCGGATAAGCAGGAGTGCATAAAAAGCTGCACTGAGTCAATTTAAGCCAGTGGCCCCTCTCTTCTGAGAACCCCCTTTTAAAGGTTTGGGGTTGAACATTTTGCAATACGTGGGCATATGAATCATGCATAGTAATGATATCCATGACACCCTTTGTGTTTGCTTTATCAGCCAGACACAGTCCACTGTAAAAACATAATGTGTACTATTTACATTGCTAGTTTCATATTCACATTAAGCCAAAATTTGGAACAAGTCATTAATGAATCCCCTACATTTGTTGATTGTAAAACTACATCCAACCTAACATCAGGTAAACCAGCTGTGTCTGATGATGTGTATGCACAGACATGGTGATATACAGTACATAAATGCCAGTGCTTTATGGTTGTCATACTGATAGAGGACACTCTGCACAGGGGGCATCAAATGAATGGAGCGTGTAGAAACATGAGCGCTTACCTCAGTAGGTATACATGCATCACTGCTGCGTGTTACTTTGGGTCTCCATTTCATCCAGTTAAGATGTCAATCATGTCACATCCCATATCAGCACTGTAATAATGAATCTGACATGGACAAATTTGAAGAGAAAAGGAAACAAATGGTTCTGTCTGCAAAATGCTATTCAATATATTGATTCAAATGCTTGATGCACTATTTGCTGAATTTCGACAATGTTTATTCTCTGTGATCTTTAAAATAACAAAAGAAAAAGCCTGTTAAAGAAGTCTGCATAGACACAAGCCAAGAAGGAATACAACCTGTATCCGAAAGCTGTTATGGCTTATAAAGATTTCTTTTATTGAAGAATCAAAATTTACAACCTCAATTTTTCACAGTAGCAGATTTTATAGCCTTTTAAAATTCTTGTTGCCAGGTTCTCATATGTTTCAGCAAATTCCTTCTGACACTATTCAAAGAACTAAAAGAATTTACAAAAAGGTCAAAAGAACAAACAGTGATTAAAGTGGTGTGTAACAGCCAGTAGCCCAGCCATCAGTTTCATTCACCAGTACATTTCATCATGTATTCATCATCAAATGGAGTTGTACATGTGTATTTGCTGCACCACGCAATAAAACCGTCACCACTATTACTCTAAAGCACATAAAGTATATAATGTTTACTAGATTTTAAAAGCTGCATAGCAACTGGCTCCTGTTGCATTATGTAACTATTTGCCTTATGAGTTTTGGCAGTCTCACATAAGTATATTCTACTGAGTTCGTTTCAGTTTGGTAAGCTGAACCATCCGTAGCCACCAAGTTCAGAAAGCTCTGCTTTACACCTACAAAATAATTACAGCACTGACTGAAATTTGAAAGAGAACACAGATGCTAATGTGTCTGACAGAAAAACACATTTATCTTTATGCTGCCAAGACAAGTGAATGAAAACAAAAGTTAAGAAAAAAGTAAGGGAACATCAATATGCTGCTTTTTCTATTTTATTTCTTTTTTTAGACATGAGGATGGTTAGTTCAGTTTTAGTTAGATTTCCCCCAGTTAAATCACAGCCAGTATGCCGCGTACAGTACAATGTGTACTTACTTTCTGGTATACTTTCATTTGTGGCCCTTCAATGCACTTAATTACATATAAGCAATAATAATGTACAAAACAAGTACTTTATGTAACTAGATCCGCTGAGAAACTGATATTGCACCTTTACAGAACAGTTGTATTGCATTTTTTAGGAGCCAGTATCCCGGTATCTACAACAGAGAAAAGAGAGAACAGGCTAGAAAAACTTTACATGAAATGTGTATACTATGCATTTATCGAAAATGAAAAGACTTACATTTTCAGCATCATGCGCTAATCCTGTGTCATGATGCTCCATTTCTTCATCTCTGAACTCTTTTATTACCTATCCGAGAGAAAGATTATTAGACTGGGAGTATATTCTTTGCATTTTTTACATAATTGATTAAATGATGCAGACTTGTAGAAGTTCGGTGTATCTCTCGGGGTCTTTCTCCATTAGTGCTCTGATCTGACTGTTATAGTGTTCGGTGATGCTTTCCTCAACAGCCACTGTGCAGGCCATAGCTCCCTCCTTCCCCAGTAAAGCAGTAGATGCTCCTGCAGTTTAGATTTTATTTTATGCATGTGCAATCATAAACCCATTAAATACTAAATGATCAGGACTCACCTAAAACAAATCCTGCAATATTCCACAGAGGAAGAAGCACTGTTGGACGAACTCTGTTCTCAGCAAGTATTTCATTAAATCTTTCAAGGTGCTTCTTTTCTTGATTCCACATTTCCTGAAAAAACAGTGAAGAGCCATGAAAACACAAATACAGACACACAAATAGTAACTAACCATTGTCTTCTTTTTGTATTTACAATTCAATGTAAATGAAGTTGGTGAATTGCCATGTCTACCTGTATTAGAGGTCCTGTCTGAGACCGTCCCAACACTGCCATCTGTCCCGCGTATATTCGGTTGGCTCCGTATTCGCCTGCATGATCCACGCGCAGCATCCGGTCCAGCATCTCTTTCTCATCGCTGTCTCGTGGGGGCGGGATCACGCTGTAGCACCGTGAGCTCACCAGAGGGGGGGCTATTATGTAGATCAAATAGAAATATAGAGAAGATGCAATGAATAAATATATACATACATAAATCATCTCACACAATTAAAACAGTTCTCCAAATGTTTGATCAATAAAAACACAACACATTTTACAGCTTAACTGGCTCTCAAATTGGTGAGTCTTGTTTTTAGCATTAATAGCTAAGCTATCTGCATTGCAACCATTGCTTTTGGGGTAGAAATTAGCCTACATCTTACCTGTGTGCTTCAAACATTGTCGAAACCTTAGCGGACCGTAAATAAATCTTCCGGCGTGTGCAGCTTTCTGCATGACTGTGTAACTCCTATGCTATAAAAGAACCAAAATGTTTGGCAACTGTCATTGAACTGACAGGCGCGTATGGCGCATATGTATGACGTCACTGCGGAGCGACCAAATAATGGACCAAAAGCATGGATGTATTATAGAGTCCGATGCAACGATACGGGCAGTGTTTTAACTTTAATTTCAACCACAAATGCATTTATCTTCAAAGAATATGGTTGATTAACGGTTGAACAATTTATTAATTACAATATACCATTCCACAGAAATCGAAACAATGCACAATACACTAAAAATAATTTAACTTTCTGTCTAATGCTGTCAGAAGAATGTTTGTGTAGCCTCTCAGTCGTACAGGATCATACAGGACGCTATGCACTGCCTCCCATTCAGAACCCTTCAGTGTTCCCATCTGGATTGAGTGTCATGTATTACACATTTAATACATGCTTTGATCTATCGTAGGCAAAGATATATGATGTAAAGAATCAGACATATTTTGTCAGATCCAGAACAGAAGAATAGATGCTCACTGCAATTCATTACAAAAATGAAACTACAACATTTAGTCTCAAGGTGGCAGCATTGAATAAGTACAACATGTGCCATTCGAGGATTATTTTCAGGCTGCAGTTTCTCTCATCTATCCAGTAACATTTTGGCCTTAAATGCTGAAATAGATCAGGTCCAGGTCACACACAATATTACTAAAGTAAAGTATAATGGTTTGAATATTTATTTCCTTTTTTTTTTCAGGTGACGAACCACCCGCAGGACACAGGAGAATCTGAGGAATGGCTGATGTGACGATGCTGCTGGCTGTGATAGTCCATCCTGCTCCCAGTGTTGGTTTGGTCTGAATGTGTTTGTGGTCAGACATTGGTTGTGTGCTTCCCTATCTGTCTGTCTGACTGTGGGTGGTTACCATGTGTCACTACAGTATGGCCTACGTGCACTTTTCTTGTTTTCCTTTCTGACTTAAATAAGGAATAGTTGGACACTTTGGTGTGAAGTTGGATAAATGTCCTGCCCACCCCAATCATTTTCTTTTTGTTTGTGGAGAAACAAACAAGAACACAATGACACTGACATTAACCAAGTCTTGCATAAGCTGGTTAATTGACTTTATTCACCCTTTGGAAAGTTTATTTTAACATGTCAAAACACAAAGGTACAAGCCAGGGTATATTTCTGGTGATAGCAAATTATGGAAATTACTCTATATAATGCTTATTCCCCCGAACTGATATGTGCACCACTGGTGGCCCATGGGCTTGTTTAGGTGGTAGGCTACTCAAGTTTGTCTTCTGAATTGATTTTTATTAGATATTATTGAATTTATGATTAAGTAATGGTTAGTCCATAGATTTATGGATTTATTATTGATTTATTCTAGTGCTTTATCCAACAGCCCTAACACCTAACAGTTACGTAGTTCTTCATTATGATTATTCCTTAAATGCTATTTTATTACCCTACCATGAACTAAGTGACCATTTAACCTCTTAAGCCCTAGGCCGTTTTCTCCAAAAATCATGTCTTTACATCCTCGGTGTACATGGCTAATCTTGGTGTCCACACATTTGGTAGAGCTTTGGGATGACGGTGGAAGTGAAATAAAAATGAATTATGTTGTTTGACAATAAAATGAGGTTGCCATGGGTTTGAATGAATTTCCGCCTGAAAAAAACACACACATTTTTCCACAAAAAGGCCTTTTTCCTCCCTGTGGTGTACGAAATAACAACAGAAATGGATAATCCCACATCAGCTGTCACTAATTTGCAACTTTGGAATATTTTTTCTGCGTAAAACACATAGGTCAGTAACTGTATCTGAAAAAAAGTCCCCATTTTCGGGGACTCTAGGTCTTAAGAGGTTAAGTGAACTTGAAAATCCTTACGCATTACATTTCCAATGTGTATTTTTTTTAATTATGTTCACTCAAAGGCAGAACTATACCAAGCTGATGGGATCCCCAGGCAGTAGCTCATCATCAATTTTCGGTGACTGATGATTACATTCAGTAACATAAGTTGAATTGATACCCGTTAAGCAATCACTATACAGCACTGCACTTGCCTGGCTAAAAAAACAAGTCACCACAAAAAAAATATGTCACACGCACATTAGGCCACCTTCAGCTTTGATCACAGCACCATTTGCTGTGGCATTGTTTCAATAAGCTTCTGCAACGTCTAAAGATTTATTTCCATCCAGTGTGGCATTCATTTTTCACTACGATCTTGTATTGATGATGAAGAGTGTGAACACTGAGCAAAGCACATCCCAACTATTCTCAGTGGTGTTAAGATCTGGATAATCCATGTGTGAAAATTACCATTCACACTCCTGAACCACTCTTTCACGATATCAGCCTGTGCCATCAGAGAAGAAGAAATCCATTGATGGAATAACTCATAAATAATAATTCAGGATGTTCATGTTTCAGCTGATCTCATTCTTTGGGCATATAGTGTTGCTGAACCTAAAACTGACGAACTGCATCAACCCCAGTTATTTGCTTAGTTAAGTTTAGGTGGTGACTTTATTCTTGGCCAGGCAGTGTATAATATAGCTGCCCTAAGCAATGATCTTCTTAATAGTGAAAACTTCATTTATGATAAATAAGGTAAGCTACTGAGCACAGAGAAGCACAAAATGGCTTTTGTTAACACTGACACTTTAACACTGATGGTAGAGTGTCTCATGATTGGAAGGTTAGGGGTTCAAATTCCAGCTCCTGCAAGTGCACACTGTCATGTCATTGGCAAGACACTTCTCCCACCTTGCCTCTGTGTCTGCGTACATTGGTGTATGAATGAGAGTCTGAGTTTGAGTGCCTAATGTAGGTGGAAAAGCTCTACTGTAGATAGGTTGAGACCATTTACCAGTTTAACTGTAACTCCTCAAGGCTATGCTTAAGGTTTGGTAGAGTTTGCACATAGTTTTTCGTGATATAGGGCCTCCAAGGGAGCTCTTGTCTTGAGCCCTCTGGTGTATAGAAACCGCTCTGATCAGAGGAAATGGTGCTGATGGTTTGTTTCGTACAATTCAACACCTTCTCTATGAGGCAAACGAATGAATATCTAACAGGTGTACCAAGTGTCATCCGAATATTTCTCTTTTGCGTGAAAGGCTAGTATGCAACGTGTTAGGTAAGCAGTGGTGAATCTGCTAAGAAGGAAAGAAAAGCTGGATCTGGTGAGTGAGTAATGATGAAAACCCACAACACGGACAGAGCGGAGCTTGTGTCTACTCAACTTTACGCTCGTGTAGTTGTTTATGTGTATTTGCAGGCATCCATGGCCCTGTGTTCGTCTGCACACCCTTGCTCCGAGGCTCTGACCAGACGGTGCATAGCTGTGGTGGGACGCGAGCTCAGTGCGTCAACAGCGTCTGCTCCTCTCACTAAAAAGAGACGTGATAGGTCTTGTCTCATTTAAGGCCTGGATGTGGCAGGACACCCAGAGCTGGCTTTGTGTGTGTGTGTGACAGTCATCCTATTATATAACTTTAATGTACAAATTTAAAAATTATGACTAACAACAGTGTTCGCCCATTATTGTCTGCAAATTTGATTAGGGTGTTAAACGGAGATGAGGGTCAAACCGCCATTAATGCTATTTTTATCTTGCTATTGTGTCAACTGCTCCAAGTTCCCAGTTAGTGACAGTGTAATATTTAGCCATTGGAGATTTTAAAATGTAAAATATTACATTTGGCATTCACATGGTAAATGGTCATGTTGAATACATTTGATTCCTATTATAGTGTAATAATGTTTTTTCTTTTTTATGCAGAATACCATTCCTGTCTCAACAAGCCAATGCTTTGACTGCAGTGTCTTACCTAAGGACACAAGTTAGTATGGATGGTCAGAAGTCAACCTGCTAAGGGCTCGGCTTCCTGCACCGCAGTCTCTCCTTAAACAATTTGTAAGTAAAGGCCTCCACGACCAGAACATATTATTTAAAATTATTATCCGCCCCATGAAGCTCAACAGTATGAAACCTGTAAAATTCTAAGTGATAGTAACTCACCATAGCATGATTCTTTTTATTGAAAGAAATTCCTTTTGCACTTTTCGATCTATTACGTTTCAGATAAATATTCTGAATTAAAGTTTTATGGTCAGCCATAACCACTAGATTATTAGTCACCGTCTTTTTTATTTAAAGTTTGTGTGGAAAATAAACCAGGTTATGAGATGATCAGGACTGTGACGCCTCATAGTGTTCAGGTTATAGCTATGCTGGATGTGCTTCCTGACACAGAGCACTGGACTGTTTTATAGTAACATATCTACAACATTGGTCACTGTTATTATTCCCATGTGCCTTCTTTATTCAGTTCAAGTATAAAAGTGGCAAGTCAGCAGAAAGTGTCCAGAGGTGCTAGTGGTTTGGTGTGTTGTCTTAGGGCAGATCCCTCACACATTTAGGCCATTTTGTATAATTTATGATCTAGTAAAGTTAGCTGTTGACATGTGGAGTTGGGTGTTCTGGACAATAATGACATTTTTGAGTACGCAGTGTTACCCTGGAAATTAGTCTAATAGTTTTTTTATTGACATTGTATTTTGTCCTAAACCAGGTCAGAGGATAAATAAATTTACGTAACATTGTTTTGTTTACTAGCATAGTTTATTTTTATTTTACAGTGTCCCATAAAACACATGATTTATTTTATCGCTCGAAAATCTGCACTGTCTCCTGAAAAGCCACCTTAGCTCTTATTGAATTGTTTACACTTATCTTGTTTCCTATTTAAACCTTGTTAAATCACAGAGTCCCCGCCTGTTTTTTCACGGACATCGCCGAACGTATTTAGCCTTGTCTGGTACAAGTTAAATGGCCCTTGTCTGTCTGGCTATGTGCCCTTTGTGATATTTTTCACGAGGGGTTAAGATAATGCTGAAAAGTGCTGCTTATGCCAAAGAAAGGCAGAGCTGGCACATGCTCAAGCAATCACTGTCAAGTCATGGAGTGATTTTCTGAATGAAGCAGTCAGATAATAGCTAGTTTTGGTAGGAGGTCAATAGAGAAAACACACAAGACTGCAAAGGGAGCGTGTAAACAAGTTTGGGAAAGTGAGTCGAAATACAGGAATTAGATTTGTGCCTCACAGGCAAGTCAAGGCACATGAGATGGTTCATATAAAGGCGAGTGTTAAGGAGAAATACCTGGTTACACTGAGATCAAAGGAGAACAGTATACACATGATGTCAAACACAGAAGCAGATATATTTAGTCTAACAATTCATTTATAGGGTGTGATGGCCAGACAAGCAGCGCACCAGCTACAAGACCTGTCATTTAACTAGCATTTCCTTTTAGCCACAGGATGTGGTTCCCTCTTTCGACTGACTGATCCTATATGGCTTTCTGTAAATCACATTTAGTACTCTCTTATTTAGTACATGAAAAGTGGAGGCTAGAGTACAGATGAACCTGGTTGAAGAAGCACTCGAATTTTGTAATTTTTGTCCCATAGACTAGACCAGGGGTGCCCAAAGTATTTTACACGGAGGGCCAAAATGGAAAAGCATTATCGAGTGAAGGGCCTAACGCAGTAGCTTTTACATGAAGAAAGACCAAATTCAACGAAATCTATGATTAAATACCCTTTAATAATTGTGCTATTGAGTAGGACATGTCAAATGAATCAAAGTACACTGCAAAAAATGACCTCTTATTAAGTGAACATTCTGTATTTAAGAATATTTTAAGTAATTGTAACTTGTGTGTCAATATAAATAGATTTTTGTTCTTTTTTCCAAGTAAAATTAATTGTATTTCCTAATTTCGAGATATTTACTCTTACTTATTTTAGATGCAATAAGATGTTTTCTTATTCTATATGCAAAAAGACTCATTCCTTTGACAGATATGTATTTACCTGCTCAAATCTAGATCAAATAAATAAATTGAACTTGTTTTTGCATGTAGATACTCCTTACAATCTCAGCACCATCTCGCGGGCCAAATGAAACCCCTTGGAGGGCCGAATTTGGCCCCCGGGCCCCACTTTGGGTACCACTGGACTAGACGTTCAGCAAATTGCCTGAGCTGGGATTCGAACCCATGACTCCGAATGCCTGCACCTTACACAATACACTGTCTCTCGGGCTTTGGTTTAGCTAGAGATACATTTTCTCAGTCATTTTGAAGAACAAGGTTGTAAAAAATCTGTCATGAGCTATTTTTTATCCCTCATTGATTAATCTCTCATTATACAGTGCATTCAGAAAGTTTTCAACCCCCTTCACTTTTTCCACATTTTGTTATGTTACAGCCTTATTCCAAAATGTATTAAATTATTGTTTTTTCTAATCAATCTACACACAATGACAAAGTGAAAAAAGTTTTATTTATTTATTGCCATTTTATTAAAAATAAAAAAGGTAAATATCACATGTACATAAGTATTCACAGCCTTTACTATGACACTTAATACTGAGCTCAGATTAATCCTTTTTCCACTGATCATCATTGAGATGTTTCAACAACTTGACTAGAGTCCAGCTGTGGTCAATTCAACTGATTGCATTTGATTTGGAAAGGCCCACACCTGTGTATACGGTCCCACAGCTGACAGTGGAACTGCCTGTAGACCTGTCTGTAGACCTCTGAGACAGGATTGTATCGAGGCTCAGATCTGGGGAAGGGTACAGAACAATTGTTGCAGCATTGAAGGTCCTGAAGAGCACTGTAGCCTCCATTATTCGTAAATGGAAGAAGCTGGCCGCCCGTCCTAACTGAGCAATTGGGGGAGAGGGCGGTGACCAAGAACCCAATGGTCACTCTGACAGAGCTCCAGCGTTACTCTGAGGAAATGGGACAACCTTCCAGAAGGACAACCATCTCGGCAGCACTCTACCATAAAGGCCTGATTGGTGACCTCTCCTCTCCAAAACTCCAAATATGGAATTTTCAGTTAATGTAACCCCTGCTCTCGGGGCGCACACTCAATCAATCAATCAATCAATCAATCAATCTTTTTTGTATCGTCCAATGTCACTGAGTCACCTCAAAGGGCGTCACAGACATCAAAACAGTGAAACAAGAATCAAAATGGAATGTTACAAACTCAAAATGTGTAGTTCATTCCCAAAGTACTGTGATGTAGGTTTATTTTGCCACTATAGTGCTACTGATATCCTTAGTACACATCAAGTGTTATATAAAGTTTTCTCGCCTTACTTACTTACTTACTCTCTAATCCAAGAATTTGCTGAGTATATAACTTGATAACTTCACACACATTCAAACTTCACACACACTCTTACAGGTACAATGGTTGAAGTGTATTGCCCAAGGTCACATAGTACAGGAATTAGCTCTAATCATCCAGCTCCTGCTATCCATTTCATCCAAAGGCAATTTTCACTATTCTTCTTTTACTGATTATCCAGTAGCAAAAGAACAGCTAATCTTTTAGAATAGTACTGAAAGTTACTACAGTAGCTTAGGAATCTGGCCTAGCCTTTTCAGATGGAGTCCAGTGTTGCAGCTTGTATAATTTCAATAGAGCATGTTGGCAAGTTAACCAATGTTGTTTCTGTAATTGTAAAACAAGGCTACGTAAAAGCGTTGGCATCTTTTCAGAGGACATAAAATAAAGGCCAAACATACGAATAAGCACTGTGGCAATTATTTGCGGTACATATATAAAAAAGCATGGTTTAACAGAAAAAAACATTTTTAGTGCTAGTCATCACTTCAGCTTTCGACCACATTCTACTCATCCCATTTGTTTTCCAACCTTAAACGCAGAGAGGAATGTTTTCTTCAGTGCACAGGGAGTGGAGGATTTCTTATTAAACGTCACTACTAACCATAATACTCGCCTCCCACTCAGTTTGTCCAAGGAATATTTTTAGAAAACACAGTTTACAGTGCAAGTAAAGAAAGGAATTGTTTTTGTTGATGGCTGTCTAACCACTTCACTGAGATGACTGTTGATGAGTTGGTGCCTCGTACGTCACATTGGTCCAGGGTGAGTGGGTGTTCGGCTCCATGCTTTATTAAAGGGAGAGCCAAAAACGAAGCTTATGGCCAACTAGTCTCAGGGGAGCGTCCCGTTGATTTCCACTTGTTGCTATTTAAGATCTGTGAAGGGCTGTTTTGAGTTAAGAGTGAAACCACGACATCCTATTAAGCATTGTTAAGTAACAGAGCTGTGTTTACTCAAAGGAAAGGCTTATTATGTGTGAGCACTACACAACTCGCATCTCCAGACAGATGGATAAATAAAACAGTCACCTGTAATTGTTTAACTTAATTTCTGCTTTGCACTGTAACATCACATGTTTTCACTTAAACTGTGGCCAAAAAGTCAACAGAACCAAAATGTGTGTTTAAGTTTTGACGGTGGAGGAGTCGTGCTGGGACCTGGGCCCATATCCAGTGTCTCTTCTTACCTGACCCAGGTCAGCCAGTTCAGACACACCTCTCAATCTCACTGTTAAATGAAAGATCATGTATGGCATCATATTTAACAACTAACTGATAATGTTGAAAAGAGTGACTTTATTTTATTTACTTTTGCATATTGTTAAGTCTTTGTGCAGTAAAGTTAGGAAATGAGATTCATATACAGCATGAGATTCATCTTGTATGATTAGAAAATACAGCGGCATGTAAAAGAACAATGCAATTTTGTATATCTGTGACCTTTGAACACTTGCCTTGATTGTATTGGAGCTGCATGCTACACCTGTTTGTCTCCAATAGGACATATGGCCTTTTGGTCAGCCTAGAGCCTGCACGAACGAGGCCTAGGTCTGCCTAGTTCCGCTGTGGAGCTGCATATTACATATCAAGCTTATCCTGTTCATCCCTAGTTGGACGTAAGGCCCAATGGCCTTTGGTCAGCCTAGAGCCTGCATGATCGGGGCCTAGGTCTACTTTGGAGCTGCATGTTACGCTTCAGGTTTTTCCTGTTCGTCCCCAGTGGGACATGGCCTAATGGGTCATTGTTTGCCTGAATGCGCAGGCGAAGGCAAGTGATTCTTGGTGTGTGTGGGTGCTTGTGGGAGTCGAGGGAGCCAGGGGTTTGAATGGGGGAAGGGGATTGGTTCTGGGCCGTAAGACACTTGTATGAACAGTGGTTTATAAGCAAAGATTTATTGATTGATTGATATTGAAAAATGTTAAGAGCACAGTAACACATCTTATTTACATTGTGAGACATCATCACATTTTGGTAATAAGATGCATAATGAGGGGTCAGAGATGTCCGTGCAGGATCGCAGTTGCGGAGTTCTTCAATGGTTTAAACTCCTAAAAATGTACTGTACATGTCGACAGTGGTCCCTTTTTGCAACTGCTTTAAAGACTGGTTCTTTACATAGAACATATGGTACCATGCCAAAACATTTAATCTAAATATTTGACATTTCTTGTGGTAGAAAGTAAGAATAGGAGTACAATAACTGACATAATGCTATAGTAAACAGGCAGGAAATGCATACAGTAAGTTGTAGAGAGACGGATGTGTGTTAAAGCCATATCTAGATGTGCACCACATGTGCCCTGTGCCACAGTGTAATCACAGCCCAGAGTCGCTCAGACACCTAGCACTCCAGTGGAGATGAGAAAATAACTGCACTGTCTGAGGCAGAGAGAGCATCTTTACTCAGTCTGAGGTTGCATCGACCGGGGTGAGACTGGTGTCAGAGAACAGACCAGTAATTAGTGTTCAAAAAGTTATGCAATTTGTCACTTCACTTTTCAACAAAATTCCAGAGGCTTGTGCAGTTTTGCCCTTCAACAGTTGTAGCATGTGATTTTGTAGTTACTTGTGCTTCACGTCGCTGTTGGTCTCTGGTCAATGTGCTGTGTCCGAATTACAGAGTAGGAACTTGAAATTTGCCTTGTGCTCATTGCGTTTTTTTTCCCGTCAAGATGGTAAGTGTATAGTTCCCGAAATTTAGCTTTGATGTGTAAATGCAAGTTTCAGGTGTGTGCAAAGTAGAAGGACTGGGCACTTCCTTATGGTCTACAAAACAAGCTTTTCTTCATAGACCTGAAAGAAGTGGTAGCAAGGGGAAGATGTCCGTGCTATACAGGGGCTTCTAACGTGAGCATAGATGGCTCAAGTACGTTTCCTGACTGTCACAAGGTCACGGGTCAGATCTCCATTCTGTATCTGTGCCTTTCTGTTCTTGGGAGTCTTGATATATTTCAAACAGTGTACCTAAACAAAACGCTGAAAGCTTGAAAATCACAGTGTATGTACTGTATATCCTTTGGCCCATTATAAGAAACACAGTAAAACTAATTTAGGGTGACCAGATTTTCCAAATTATAAACTGGGACACAAATTTGAAATCTATAAAAAAAAATAAAAAAATCCTTGGTGACTGTAAAAGGCCCTGTATTTGATACTTTTCCTAGTCGTGGAATGAAATAGTTGTATGCTCCTTCAGTAAATTGTAAAAGTAGATATTTGTGAAAGATTTTTTTCTCTCAAGAACTAGCAGCCAAGTTTTTGTCTTTGTTGTTATTACTACAAAATATACAAACAATGAAAGTTAAAAAAAAATCAGATATATGGTCTTGACATGCAACAATCAATGGAGATTTTTTAATTTGGTTATACTTTGTAATTGGCATGGTCTAAAGACATTGGGCCTCATTCACAAAAAAATTGTTCTTAAGGCCGACTTAAGAACATTTTGGGCATTCACAAAATTTGTTCTTAGCTGAAAGAGCTCTTCTGGAAGAACAAATCCTAAGAACAGTCAGGAGGACTATTACACACAAAAGATCTTCTCTCTTTAAGAACAGTTTTGTCTTCTTAAGAACGCCTTGTGAGTCAGACTTAAGTTTTTCTTAAGTTCTTAAGTTTTTCTTTAGTTTCTCCTAAGTTGTACTTAAGAACTTTTTCTTAAGAAAATATTCATGAATGAGGCCCATTGATTTTCAAGCAAAATGTGTTGCTTTGGGATCAAAAACTGGGACACCTGGGACAGATCTGATGTGAAACTGGGACAAAACCATGATTTTGGAGAAAGTCATAGGGACATGGGACAAAGGCCTTAAAAGTGGGACTGTCCCGGGTAAACTGGGACATCTGGTCACCCTATACTGTATCTCAGTATGTAAAAAACGGTGGCCTATTCCTTTAACAATATATTGAAGGTTTACCCTGAAAAACAAGGTGGACTAATAACTAGTTTATTCAAAAACTCTGAACAAATCTTTGTAACTAATATGTCAACAAAATAAAACCATCATTTTAAACTTGGCTTCATCCATTATTTAGATTTTGTCGCCAAAATTATAGGCACTTTTGGTCATTTAAAATTGCAATGGTCCCAGAGCCAAAACATCTCTTAGCTTAACATCCAAAATATCACACACTCATCGACAAAGTGTTTCTTCTTCGGTCGTGTTCTTGTTCCAAGGCTCATGTTTTGCTCGTTGCTCGAGGTGTCGATAATTCAATAAGTAAATGTCAGGAGCGTGGCAACTCTGACTGTTCCATTTGTTTTATTGACCATGTAGTGATCTGTGGAGCACCTTCGACTGGCACAGTTATTGATCATTTCTTATAAGGCATGTCAAGAACACTGCTTTGTACACAAAACCAAATACTTTGCAATGCAGAGGCAAATAAAAATAACATAACATTAAAAAGGTACATACATAATCATTATACAGAGCTGAGAGAGGGGAAAGGGGGGGGAAGGGAATGTTATTTGTATAGCGCTTTTCATATGACATAGTCACACCCAAAGCGCTTCACACATGAAAGGGAGGGGGCTCATTCACTCCAGGCTGATGGTGGTGAG
>OMNZ01108716.1:23196-34570 GCA_900303255.1 Lesueurigobius sanzi
TTAAGAACATTTTGGGCATTCACAAAATTTGTTCTTAGCTGAAAGAGCTCTTCTGGAAGAACAAATCCTAAGAACAGACAGGAGGACTCTTACACACTAAAGATCATCTCTCTTTAAGAACAGTTTTGTCTTCTTAAAAACGCCTTGTGAGTCAGACTTAAGTTTTTCTTAAGTTTCTCCTAAGTTGTACTTAAGAACTTTTTCTTAAGAAAATATTCATGAATGAGGCCCATTGATTTTCAAGCAAAATGTGTTGCTTTGGGATCAAAAACTGGGACACCTGGGACAGATCTGATGTGAAACTGGGACAAAACCATGATTTTGGAGAAAGTCATAGGGACATGGGACAAAGGCCTTAAAAGTGGGACTGTCCCGGGTAAACTGGGACATCTGGTCACCCTAAACTAATTACTGTTACCCATTTTATAAGACAGATATTTTTAAGAGCAGATTTTGGCTACTACCTCTGCTAAATACAGACAATGTTGTGAGATATGAATGAGAGAGCTCTCCTCACAGCCAGAGCAGCCCAATGATACATACTTTGACGATGGTCTCACTCTCAGAGACATGTGAGTATCAGGTCATGCATTTTCACATTAGATTGAGGTTAGGTTTTAGCTCTACTATGCCTGAGTGTAAGATAGCATGGTGTGTGAAAATGGAAGAGAAGCGGAAAGATTACGCATAGATATAATTTCTTGCGTAGGCTGACATCTGAATTTACAGCCATCCTGGAGCTGCGCCACTTATTTAAGGCTGTGTGTTTAGGCCTCATGCACCAAGCAGATATTTTTCTTCACTTCTTTCTTAATCTGGTTTTGGCCCCTCCTTTCTCTTTGCTGTTGCTATATTTGTCTCTGCCAGCACCAACGTAAGAAGCCAAAATGACACCATTATTTTGACTAGACTGTTTTCCCTCCAAGCAGCAAGAGGCCAGAGGAAGTGTAGGTGACCTAGACTGGTTAACCACTGCAACACCGCGGGCTGGCTCGGACACTGCCACCTCCGCAGCCTCCCTCTGCACCCAGCATACACACCATATCGACCACAAGTGTCCCATGGGGTGCACGCTGCTGGGTGCTGGGTGCTCACTCTCCTCTGAGCGTTTGGGTAAACAGTCTGCCGTCTGGCCACGGCTTGGCAGAGGTCTGATTTAGTTCTTATTTACACGCCAGATGTGTATATATTTGTGTATGTTCACCGCCTTGGGCCTGTACCAGCGGTTTGCACAGCTTTTAGTTGCGCTGCTCAATGTTGTTTTTGCTACCTTTTTTTTGTAGAACTATTGCAACACAAACTCGGGCTCCTGTCTGGGACCGATCAGCTGAGAAACCTTGGCAGTTAAATCTATTCTGGAAACAGCAGGAGAGGCACTAAACCACTTTATTTCTCCTGATCAGAAAACAAAGCCATATGTTCATTTGCTACTTTTATGAACACAGGGACATGTATTTCCATTGGGACCTAAACAACACATGTAACTATGATCCGGGCGCACTGCAGGGGCCCATTCGGAGATAATGTTCTCACAGGCCCCTAAAAATATCCGCCTGAACCAGATCCACACTCCAGATGCTGATTTACTGTTGATTAGAAAACACAAACAAACGAAAACCGCGGAGATTTGAGCGTCTGTTAAGTGAGCTAAATCAGAAACTGGGCCAAGCTTTTTGTTTTTTGACAGTATTATTTGGGACAAAAGGTGCACTGTAAACACTGCACCCACGCATGCTGTGGTGCAGCTCTTGAGGTGTTTCGGACCATTTCTTGGTGAAAGCAGCACTCATTCCTCCCTGTGGGAAGAGACATAACACAATAGTTGGTTAGACCCAAGATGTCCATTTGTTTGGGGTTGTCTGACAGCTACATTATGTCCATTGACCCACGCCCTTTTCACTTAAGCACTCATATATGTTGGTTAAGTATGAGCTTTAGAAAGTTCCCAAAGGTGGTATTTTTTGTTAATAATTTCTTGAATTTTATGAATTTTTGTCATTTTAAATCACATACTGCATTACACATATTATATTTAATAATAACAACTGTAATGGAGTGTTCTTTACAAAAACATGGGCTTGGTGTAAATGTTATTTATGCAAACATTGTTGTTGTTCATGTTGTTCCTTAGATGTTGCCAGATCCTATGTCTAAAACAAGTTTGCAACACGCCTAACAGAACTTTTCCTCAACTCCAAAATCTCAGCACCAAATTAGTGCTTGTGCGTCCCCAGGCTGGTGGATAAGACATGTCCATATATTGTGCCCTCAGTTTGCGGCTGTAGTTGTAGTGGGTTTTTAATCCAGTAAGAGCACAGCCCACATACCGTTCCTTTAAACTCTTTTATCCAACCACCAATACTTCATTTACACAGCAGCTGGCAATTTACTTTAAATAAGTCTGACACTTGTTACATAATGCATATTTTTGGCATCTTTAGCAGAGAATGGGGAAAGAGCCTGCTTTTTAGAGAGTGATGAGTCACGTTTAAAAGAATAATAATCTTCTATGTGCACATGGCTAGACACAGGACTTTCCATGTTTCTCCTTCGCTGTGATTCTAATGATGCTGTTCGCCCCAGTCCAGATGTGTCAGATTTTCCTGAGCAGCTATAGCCTAAGTTTTCCTCTGTGTGCAAGAGAATCACTGCATTTTAATGAACAAAATCAACATGTACTTCTTAATTATTGGTAAACTACTTGGTCTTGTAACTTTTTTTAGGGATGGTCCGATATGAAAATCTTCTACCGATATTTGCTGATATTAATATCAACATTTAAAATCAATAGCAAGACCCATCCAATCCATCAGAAAAGATTTCTGTTAATCCTGACTCCAAATAAATTCCACAAAGACAGCCTGCTAGGTTAGTCTGGTTTGTTACAGCAGCAGCCGTGGCTCTGCGCCTCTGTAGTGTCCCACACTCTGCTCCACATTAAACAGATTCAAATTCTGCTTCCTCTTGGGCACATTTTTGTGTGAATCTGTGCTGGAGATTCTTTATTTATAAAAGTTTCTAACTTATTTCAGCACATTTGAATAAACTGTTGCCCCAGTCAGATCAGTCGCCTGTCTGCGCTGCTGCAGACATTGCAAGTGCGCTGTAGACAAACGGAGCACTAAGTAATTAACTGAGGGCAAAATATCGGCGGCAGATTTTTCCATATCGGACCGATGCCGATATTTGAAAAATATGCAAATGCAAATGCCCGATATATCTGCCGCATGATATATCTGCAGCACCGACATATCGGCAGCACCGACATATCGGCAGAACCGACATATTGGACCATTCCTAACTTTTTCTTCAATGCTGCTGGGTCACCCTGTCAGGTGCTTTAGTTCAACTTCCAGCCATGTTATTGGACTGCTTAGCTGCAGCAGAGAATTAGTCTATTATATGTGCACTTTTTGTGTTTGAAGGCAGAAAGCAGTAGGAGCATAGAAGTGTCCACCGCTTTGTGTTTGGCGTAATTGCTTTTTGTCTATTTTCCAGTTACTATTTTTACCTAACTCTAATGATTAACCCAAATGAATAATCCAAAGTATCACATGTTTTTTTGCACACACTTTCCCCTTACACTGCAATTTTTAATCCGGTTAAATGACTAATAGTCTGCTATTTCCATATCAGCAAGTTCTCCCTGTTAAGCAATGCCAGACAGTGCGTGTGACAGGTCACTCTATGGCAGCTCTGTGTCTACACCAAAAACCCCATTTTGTTCAAGTCGCATAACGTTGACCATAGCTGCTGTGCTGATATCTTGGTTGCGAGTTTAGTGAGTGACTATAAAGGGATGGCAATTATCCCAGTGTCGCTGCTAGTCTCAATTTAAAAGGTATGTCTGTACACAAACTGATACTGTGTGGTCAGACGGCTGGGTTTTGGGCTGTGGGGAGCGAGAGGAGTGGAGACCGGCAGAGAAAGGGGGGATAGAGAGAAAGAGAGAGAGAGAGAGAGAGTGCCCTGAAGGAGGAGAGGGGCAGTGGGTGAAAGTGGGTGGAGCCTGTCTGGGTGTGCGTTTGTCATCCTATTGCTGCCGTGGTGCTGTTTTGATCAAGATCCAGCAGAGAGAAAAGTGGGGTGTGTGAGTGTGACAGTGCGAGAAAGAGAGAGAGGGAGAGGGAGAGAGAGAGAGAAATATTTCCACCCACCCAACAAGGAGACTCACTCATAAAGGGCCGCGGCAGACAGAGAGACACTCAGAAAGACACAGGATCTTAGGCCAGCAGCAGTTTAAACACTAGAGACAGACACCCATTGAGTGAGAGGAGATGTTTTAGCAAAGCTAGGCCAAACTCGCATTAATAAACACACAGTGACCCTGCAGCAGCCACCCACCAGACAAGTCAGACAGGCAGGAACTACCACTGACTGGAGGAAAAGTCCACTGAGGACACACACTCACACGCACGTTCATACTGTAGTGATTTATACAGGCACGCTGCTAGGGGAGAGCCAAAGCCAAAGGTGTGACCAAGCAGTGAGCATCAGGGAGGAAGGAGCGCAGAGTGGATGGATGCCTTTTGCAGACTCAGTGGCCTGGACCCGCTGTGGGTAAGTCATGAGTTCAACATTCAACAAACAAACTGACTGTTGTGTCACATGAAGAGTCCGCTGTTGCTGCAAGATCTATGCAAATGTCCACATAGTTTGACTCAAGCACTGGGACACTGACCTCTTTGGTACTACTAGCTACTAGATTTTGTGTGCCAGTGTTTGTCTCAAGCTGTGATTCGCGGGCTTCTTCTGGTGGTATGTAAGATTATCTGTGGGTCTTTACTGTGTTTAACATAGGGGATTAAGATAGGTTAATGTTTAGTGCTTTTTAGACTTGGCTAATTCCTTGATTACACCTTGTTAATAAGTTTATATGTGGCGCTGCTCTGAAGTTTGGGAATTTTGAGATTTTGATGGACATTATTGCCCTTTTTGCAGCCTGGTGTGAAGATAAAGCAACATTCATCATTCACCTTTGACAGATTATAGACAGTGGCACAATTGTCTGATATTAATTTGGCAGATGGGAAGGAAATCGAGCGCCATAGTCTGACCTTCTCAGCTTGCGCCCTTTACCTGCGTTAGTGCATTAGATTTGTAACTTAAACTGGAGAACTCACTTTGGATGCCAGTCAGAGCGGCGTTTCCTATTATCCTTGTCTGCTCCCTGATACAGCTCAGTGAGAGTGAGATGCTCTGAAGTCAAGTGTCCGTCGGATACACTGCAAAACAAATAAGTATTTTTCTTTTTCTTGAAATAAGTAAATTTGCCCTAAATTTGATTAACTAATTTAAAGCAACGTAAAAAAAAAACCCCAAAAAAACCCATATACAGCTGTCTTATTTCAAGTAGGGGAGAAGTAGGGGGCTGTAACACACTGATCGTTTGAGCTGTGACTCTCAAAGCTTTACGCAAAATACCTACAACACAAACACCATGAGAAGGAGTCAAACCAAAGAGTGCCTCTGATACAACTCTCCCCACTAGCAGCCTGGGTTGATAACACCTGCTTAATCATGTGTTATAACCATCCCCGCCCCTATTTATAATGTTCAGCTAATTGTAGTAGTAAACTAGCATGAAAATAAAGGGCTAGGAAATGCATTTTAATGTTCATGTCTCAAAATAGAGAGGAAAGGACTACAGATTGATAGGATCATGTTACACTTATCTGGACTCTGATTGGTCAAAGTGGTGCTGTTACAACTCTCCCCGTGTTACAACCTTTATGTTACCATTTTACTAAGATTTTTTTTTATCCAATGTTGAGTGCAATGATTCAGATTTCTTGAAATGAGTTCCTCAAATCAAGGGCAAATGGACTTGTATCAAGAAAATTGTACTTATTTCTGTATCACTTTTTGCAGTGTAGCAGGTTTCTTGAACGTAATAAGTCTTTCATAGTTCATAGTTTTTACATTTTGAAATCCAACTGTATTATTGAATCCTATGTGATGCCTTTTCTTCTGTGGTTCTCACCATAGGCTCCATCTGCAAACAGCACATTCATTGAGAAAGTAAAACTTTAAGACACATTTTGCTCTTAGCTACGGCACATCAATCACCAGGTTTTTTTTTTTTTTACAAATGTTTCGCTCTCACATTGGCTATAAGTACTTTCAGTTTAGTACTTTGCGTGATTAACCTTTCACATATCTTTAAGAGCTGCCAATGCTAACTGACTCACTGTTTACCACTAATGTGTGGCTTCAATGTTGAACATGCACCGACTTAACTCCAAGCAAATCCGAGAAGTAACCAGACACATTGCAAACAGCATAATGTGGGGCAGATCTCAATGGACCATTTGGGAAACTTGATTTGCTAAATGTTTTCAAATGTGTGAGTAACTGGAAAATGGGAAAGGTAAAGGTACAATTAAAAAGAAGTGTCATTTATGTATTTGGGTCACATCCTCCTATAGGTGCGTGAGGCTGTTTTCAACTTGTACATGCACGTTTTGATGATTAACTATGTAGTCTACCCAAGCTACAAATCTGTTAGACTTGGAGGCCTATTTTATTTAGGTTAGATGCAGTAAAGGGGGCATTAGTGAGGTTTTGTATTAAAAAGATAGACCCTTGCAGCACTTAAGCTACTGCATCTGCAACCAATTCAGTCACGGATGAGAACCAGGACCGAGCAGAATGCAAAAGAAAGTGTTTAGAGTGTGTTTGTCACGTCCAAGTTTTAACATAAAAGTGTCCTGGTTCTGCCGCTGCCAGGAGTCAGAGGGGTCTGTGAAAGAGCCTGCCCACTCACTTTTTCTCTGACAAATGTCTATGTTACATTGGTGCTAATAGTGAACTGTCTGCAAATGTGTCAACTTTTTTAACTCAGTTAAGTAGGTTAATGTATGCATTTAAAGGGTTAACGTTCTTCCAGTCAGGTCAATGATTCAGAACCTCCTGAGGGGCCAATGCGGTTGTTTGAATGAAAATCTGTAATAGACTATACAAGCTGTGACATGTGCGTGTAAGTGATGAGACAGACAGTATGATGTATCTGTGGTCAACTAATAGGTGTATGGCTATTACATAAGGCTCTTGCAACTGCCTTTACTTGTGGCCACTCTCCCTGATCCCAGTGAGGATCAGGATCTTGGTTCTGCGGTGCTTGTAGCGTTAAACCACTTCCTCTGGTGACTCCACAGGGTGGACGCCTGCCCCCTCATTAGCCTAGAAGGGCGATAAATAAGGAAGAAAGGAACAACAAATAACTTGAACTGAACAATATGCCCACCATCTCAACCACTTCTTTGGCTGGCTTTTGTTTATGACCTCCATTAATCGTGTCCTCCTCAACCACAGACTGGTCGCCTGTCTTGCTGACTTACTGACTCAGCTTTTTAGTAAAAGATGACTGTTTCCAACACGTTGCCCTCACTGGCACAGCCACACAGATCCTCCATTGAGTGGCTGTGGTTTCACTGCAGTGATGGATGAAAGGACCAGGCCCAAGTCTGGCTCTTGGACTTGGTCCTTGCCCTCAGCCTTCCAAGGGGTGAATGATACATCACAGTTCAACCTCAGTTTCTCTGTTTTAAGGCTCTTAACCAGTGCTCTTATCTCCAGTTTGGATGAAACTAAGGATCATTAGGGTGCATAGGTCTGACCTTTTTGCGTCTTAGCAAAGCACTTCACACGTGTGAAAGAAATCCAATCAGTAATGTTCTAAAATCCTAGTGACTTATTGATGGCTCTTTTTTTTAGGACTGGAACCGAACGTGGTACACGACCAACCCCGACCTGACGCAGTGCTTCCAGAACACAGTGCTGGTGTGGGTGCCCTGTTTCTACCTGTGGTTACTTGCTCCTTTCTACTGCCTTCACCTGTACTGCCATGATCGCGGACGCATCAGCATGTCGTGCCTCTGCACGGCAAAGATGGTGAGACACTGTCTCCTATAAGGCCATGTGCCTAAGGCCATAGTCATCGTCATAGGGTGTCTTTCAGATAGATCTGGCAGTCTGTCATTGAAATTCCTTCTGTTTAGGTTTTGGGGTTTCTGTTGGCGTCCTTTGGTTTTGTGGAGTTTTTCTACATTCTGTTGGAGAGGAGCGAGGAGATCCAGCAGCACATGGTCTTCCTTCTCGGCCCCATCATTCGCAGCATGACAGTCGTAAGTACAGTCCTGCTGTATTATATTATTACTGTGACCACATCACAAATTCAAAAATACATTTAGTCAAACACGCCTTAATAGTGCCTAATAGTTTTATGATTTCACAACCAACTTCTCCAAGTTGCCCAAGGAGATCAATTGATTTTGGAATATTTCAGCCTGTCCTGCTGGCTTACACCTGAATGTGCAAACAAACCAGAGAATAGTATAATGTGTCACAGTGTTTTGGCTAAACACAGAGGTGCTAAGATGCCCACAGGGGCAGATTTATTGCCGTACAGGCAGCGCAAACATTACAGTTCGCTGTAAACGCAGTCTGTGTTTGACTACGCCTCATCAGGCCAGAGGTACATACACTCTGACATCACTTACTGTATGATGAGGAATCTGTCAACGTACAGCACTCTGAAACTTAGTAAAAATGTGTCTCTCAGTAAAAATGTATACTGTATGGATAAAGAGATTCATCTGAAACGGTTTTCTTAGTCTCCATTCATGAGTGCTTTGTGTTTTGGCCACAGAGCTGCAGATTACAGCTGTGTGACCGGTACAGACTTGTTTGTGAATGTGAAGTGGACACTGAGCGCGTGTCCATTCAGCCCTGCTCATTCAAGCCTGACCTGTGTCCAATATGTAATGCATCCAAATTACTCGTTATGTGGTTCGCCTTGTCTTGACAAATTGCAGGATTTAATCTAAATTATAGTTTCTTCCAGAAACCCTTGCATCTACAAAGGCAATTATATACAATGCAGTTGACCAAATAGGTTGGATGCAAAACCTCAGCTGACCATCGGTTTGCAAATCCACGTGTAATCCACGTGTAGACAAAACAAGTTTGAATATTGAGAGCCAGCTTTGCCCTTTAAATCTATAATTTACTAAGTCTTTGTCCACCACTTGTCGTGATTGAGACCTTAATGTCCCGTTTGGGTGGCATAGGGGTGGAATACACAACATTACCTCAACACAATAAGGGCTAGTGTGCAATCAAATAAATTATCAATCCCACTCATTTACGCAGGATTCAAATGATAGCAGACCAAAATCAGTGGGTGCCAACAACATGGGTGGCATCTTTTCAATACCACTTTAAAATATATAAAAGATTATTCAATATAAATGCATAGAAATCCTTGTGCATTTATAGCTGACTGTGTAGCATACTGCGCTGAGCATTTCTCATACTGTTTCTTTATTTTTTTTCTTTCCAAACCAGACGGGTGGCTCACCTGTGGTCTTCTTAGACTCATAAGCAAATAAGCATGTGTTTAGATAAAAATACACTGAAATGCTGCTTGTATTGGCCAACATTTTTCAAAAGCATGTATTTTGGGCAGCCTATATATTTTTATGGTGGCAGAGCGTTTGGATGCATGACTTGCCCTAGAAATCGGCTCGCTTGTATTATTTGTCTATTAAAACGTATAATTTTGTAGATGCTGATCGTAGCCACCCACCTTCACCAGTTTCCTGCATGGGCACAGGCTGGGAACACAGTGCCCTTGTTCCCTGACCAGCTTGTTTTGTTGGACGTATGGGAACAGCTTCGCCCTAGTCATTGAAGCCACAGACGAAACACTATTGATGAAAAGTACATGACATCGCCTATAAACAGCTCTATAGAATGACGTAAAACCCCCTTTCCTTCCCCGGCGCAGCACACATCCCATGTAATTATAAGGTGGGTTTTGTGATTTGGGGCTCGGTGATCGGCCTGGTTCCGCCCACTGACTCGTACAGACAGATGGCTGATGGTTTTACTGCAATAAAGCCAGTCTGAATGAAGCTGGAAATAGCACCACCTGACCTCAGATGCTGACCCAAGGTTAGCTGCACATTTCACCTAAATTGGGGCCTGGATATAGGACACTGTACCCTCAGACATTGTATATGCATTGTATACATTGTGTACACCATGTTCCTGCGGTCCAGACAAGCAGCAAGTAGCCTACTTTGATAAAGATACTGCTTTACAACTTGTAGTATGTTGTTGCACAATATTGCCATAGAACAACTAGTACTGCTTTCATATGTGTAAATCAGTATCATTATTTCTAATAATTAGATTTAATTATAATCTGTAATAATGCCAACATTTAAATATTTTTTTATTTACATTTGGTATATTTCTACTGATTAGCATAACAACATAGAGCAATGGTTGTGAATGAACCACTGGTGGTGTACACAGAGTCATCTGCACTTTTAGACATTCAAAGTTTTAAGATAAGATTTAGATTGCTTCATTAATGTTTTAGTAATGCATTTAAGTTAAGTTTAGTCATAATCTAGTCCAATTTATGTGTATTTTAGACCCTTTTTTCAAGCCAGAGTAGTTCAGAGCTGATCTTGATCTTGGCCTGGTAGAACTTGGGAGGTCAAATATGACACTGAAGAAAATCCTCTGACAACTGCAATAAACACACTGACAATTGCAATAAAGTCTATTCTGATTCTGATACTCTGATACTTTGAGAACCACTGACTTCAATAAATATTTAGGTAAAGGTTTATTACATGATCCCATTGGGGGATTGTCTGTTAACCCCTGATATATTGGGGTAATAATGTTTGTATTAATGAGTAATCATTTGTTTTCTACTTCCTGGAACAATACGTCATTGTTCAAACCCCCAAACTCCTCCTGCACATTTTTAAAGCTAATATTCCAATATTGGATCAGTTATGAGCTATTTATAGCATGGACACAACAACTCCACTGTGCTACCAGCCACATGTTTAATTAAATCAAAGCTAGTTGTATATATCTGATGAAGGGCCAAGACGCCCAAAACGTGACCTTGGTGTAAACAATAATTTTTTGTGGGAGCAAAGTAAGCTGTGCGGGCCTTCTCTCTTGTTTTTGTTCTCTCTCGGTCCAGCGCTGTTAAGAATTTTGGGATGTGCGTGTCTTCCTTCTTTACTTTAAGTTGTTTATTTTTACCATGTGATTCCCACTTTTGGCTGTAGGGGGCGAGCCAGACCAAATGCTCATCAGCCCTGCACTACTATTTTTTTGATGTGTCATTATTATTTGAATTTGTTAAACGTAAAATATCAAGGCACAGACATCCTAATGAAAGATTTTAAGCCTGATATGTCCACTTTAACCTCTTAAGACCTAGAGAAAATGGGGAAAATATTCCAAAGTTGCAAATTAGTGACAGCTGATGTGGGATTATCCATTTCTGTTGTTATTTCCTACACCACAGGAAATTCATTCAATTCATTCAAACCCACGG
>OMNZ01108716.1:34590-55975 GCA_900303255.1 Lesueurigobius sanzi
AGATTTTAAGCCTGATATGTCCACTTTAACCTCTTAAGACCTAGAGAAAATGGGGAAAATATTCCAAAGTTGCAAATTAGTGACAGCTGATGTGGGATTATCCATTTCTGTTGTTATTTCCTACACCACAGGAAAAATGTGTGTGTTTTTTTCAGGCGGAAATTCATTCAAACCCACGGCAACCTCATTTTATTATCAAACAACATCATTTATTTTTATTTCACTTCCACCGTCATCCCAAAGCTCTACCAAATGTGTGGACACCAAGATTATACACCTAGGATGTAAAGACATGATTTTTGGAGAAAAAGGCCTAGGGCTTAAGAGGTTAAAGCCTCTAGTGCAAGGGTCTCCAACCTTTTTTACCTTGCGAGCTACTTTTGCGTAATAAAAATGGCAGCGAGCTACTTATGCTTCAAAGAAACAAGTGTTTCTATGCCTCTAGGACTGCCAAGATGATTATTCAACTCAATAAAAGAAAATTACAGTAGTTTCTGCTTCATATTTCTGGAGATATTTTGCTCAGAACAACAAAAATGCGTCTAAAATGTGACTCATCAGCCGTATGTAGAAATGTAGAAAACCTTTGGCGAGCTACTTGGAAGAGCTACTGGTTGGAGATGCCTGCTGTAGTGCATGTATGTGTTTGGACTGTGCTCTCATCACTTCAAACGTGCCTTTTGCTTCCTGCGATCGGGACTCTCTAAATTCCCCATAGGTATGAATGTGAGAGTCTGTCTATCTACATTCATTTTGGATCGGACTGCTGGGCTGGCTGTAGTTTCTCTCTCCTTTTATGAAGAACATATCAGATGCAGAAAAAGCCACTAAAACAAAGCTAGCCTTATGTCTGTGGCATGTACATATGAAAACCACAGATTTTTCTCTCTCTCTCTCTCTTTTTACTGAACCATCCCAAGCACCATATGAAAACATTAAAAATCCTCTCATAATACCAAACTCCATGCAAAGACCTCGTATAATTATCTGACCAGTGACCACCAGTTTATAAGAAGACACTGCTGTAGCCCAGATTTACCATTGTGGTTTTTAATATGAAACCTAAATCCACTTTTGCCCCTCTTGGCGATGAGCGAGCATGACAGAGTGACGTCTTCCGTTGGCCCAAACCCCAGGAGAGAGATACTTACGCAGTCAAAGTCCTACTCAAGCCTTTTCAGGACACATTAAAACACCCACAAAGACCGAATCAGTGCTTTCTCACAAAAACAACAATATAGATTTTTCCATCACATGCCATAGGAGTACGAAGGAATAACCTCAGTGCGTGGGGCGCGTGTGGTCAAGCATACAGTGTCATACTTTTATAGACCCAACATGGAAGCCAAAGTGCATCAATGTCTGTGGTCAGGGAAGTCCCGTGAAGTTTTTCAAAGCCGACCAACATCAGATGGGGTTAAATAGGATTATAAATTATTGTACGCCGCAGTAAACACTTGCATCGATTTTGTACTTTATACGCCAGCGCCTGAGTCATGGGACTATTTCCGTCAGTGTTTTCGATACCATCTGACTTCTGTTTATGGTTGTGATAGTGTTTTCTCTCCTTTCTGTGTTTCATCGCAGATTTTGGCCTTATGCATCATCCAGCTGGAGCGCATCCGGGGCTGTCGCTCCTCCGTCTTCCTCTTCCTCTTCTGGGTCTTGGCTGTGGTCTGTTCCCTTGTGCCGCTCAGGGCTAAGATTCAACTGGCTATGGATGAGGTATGATGCATAATCGATAACACGTAATACTGTGCTGTGTTTGTTTTGAGGGCAGGATCATCATAGACATAATACCTTGTACATTTTAATATGAGTGATGTATAAACTATTGGGAAAATAAAAGATTTTCTTCCTGAAGGGGTGTTTGTCAGGTGTGAACTTGGTGAACTCTAACTTCAAAACTCGTGCAGAGACATCTCATCTAGTCACGTCTCCCTCTCCATTGTCTGCCCAAAGTCTAGACACAGGACAGCAGCCCTTGAGATACACTCTGTGGCAAAAAACAGTTTCTATTTCATCCCCCAATTTTACTGAGGTAACCTGAAGTTAACCAAGTGTTGGAGGATGACACTGCCAATTCTGGTCAAGCCTGTGTGTGTTTAACTTTTCTTTTTCTTCCTGTCTCTGTCAGACACTGCAATCATTGTTGCACAGGCTAAGAGTCTATATATAAACTCACTGCCTTGGTGCAGTTGTATTTGCATTTCTTTAAAAAACACTGAAGTGCACACATATCCATATTTCTGTTTTATCATCCCGAGTGTGACATTCCCACACTGGTTGGGGGAGAATAATGACGGGCCTGGGATAAGTGCTGGTGAGACATGGCAGCCGAGGGTCAGACCAGAGGAGCTGTCGCGCTGTGTTTACGACGAGCCTACACCGTCGTAAACGCAGCCAGATGGAAATCTGTGCATCCACATGATGCACAACCATTTACTGTCCAGACACATGCTTTCCCTCCATACCACTGTGCATGTGCCAAGAGTTCACACACGTGTCCCGTGATAAAGATTTACTCAAGTCATCTTTACTAAAAAGCAAGTCACAATTCACCGAAGGCACTTTGGGTGAAGCATGGTGCACATGTGCAGAATCAAGACTTTATTCAGCCAAAAGATCTTATTGAGATAGATATTCAGACAATAAGAAAGATTCATTCACTACATTTTCATTTCTTCTTTGTTGAGTAATAGCATGTCTGTAATTGAAAACATTTTCTCTCAGGGATCAATGAACAGGTCCTAATTCTGATAAGAAGCATTAAACTGATCAAATGTTCATTACTCCTGATTCCCCTGCCTGTGACCTTGCAGTTTCTGCAATAAGTCAACATTTGATGCAGTATGTTGCACTGTGATTACGTGTTCATACTACTTTGTACATTGGCTATTTGATTTGCATCATTCTGAATCAACTGAAAGAAACTTTCACATTGAGCTGCAAAAGGGTCCTAGGGACAAAGTGACATTGCTCAGCACTTTTCCGAGAGTATTTACTTTATTGCACAAAGCACTCGAGTTGACGGAGTTCATGTTTGTCAACCCTTTCTTAGTGACCTACATTTTTCCCACCAGTGCCCCACCACTCTGCCCCTGTTTTTCAGTATGTGGCCGGATCCCTTTGGCCCCTCATATCGGACTTTCTGGGCACAGCGAGACACATTCACAGAAAAGCCACTTTTTAGTGTTTACTATGGTTGGCGACTTTCATGCATACCCATATTACTGCATAACAGGCCGACTGCGGTGGTGGTGTTGTTGACCCAGCGGTAAACAATGTCAGCCAAATCCCACAGTTTTCTATATGTCAAGAATAACATGGCAGTTCTACATTTCACAATAGAGGCTAATATGCAGCTGCTCCCTTGAATGAAAGTAAACAGAACCACTTTGTAAAAACATCAAGGACTCTATAGAGTAAACTGATGAAAACAGAAGTGCTTCACAAATTATTGGGAAGTGAAATAGTCCTACTAACTAACTAGTTACGGTGTAAATCATTACTACCCACCACTGCAGACTTAATGGCGCAGCTTTCAGGCAACTTTTACTATCATTTACTTCTCCCTGATTCAGCTTTAAGTCCCCAAATTGTTTTTATGTGTCTGTCATCTTGGCATATAAACCGTATCCTTTGCAGCTACGCATGGGGAAATGGTAAAATGAATTTGTCACAGAGGCGGCTGTGAACTGGCACACAAGCCACAGTCGAGATAAATGAGATTTCACCACAGGATGTCATGTGATTTGTCAAAGTCGTGTTGTTGTTTTTTTGATAGTGTGGACAACCGGAAAGCGAACTATTTTTGTCCTCTAGATGTGAAATCACTGGTCCCCAACAGAGTATCCAAAGAGAATGTCCACATATATTCAACCCTTATTTTTTGCTAGGGATTCAGTTGGTTTCCATATGAAGAGTTCATTTGCAAAAACAGAACCTGAACCAGAGTGCCTTTGACAAAAATCAATGTATACTTGTCATTTTCTCTTCGTGTAGCAGTGTTTTTAATAACCAGACCTATTTTATTGCTTCAGAAATAATATTAAGCCACTTTTTATCAATTCAACTTTAGTTTTACTGGTGTCACCTCACTACCAGCCATTTTGGCAGTAAAAATGAAAATTATCCCATACAATTCTGATCCACAGTATTTGTAATCCTTTCTTTATTGATTGTCATGATGTCGCTTAAACACAATGTTGTATTTGAAACTTTTTATTCTTCTTTCACAGGGGATAGCCTCAGATATTGTGCGATACATTGCCTTCTTTTCCTACTTCGCCATTCAACTGGCTGAGCTGTTCCTGTGCTGTTTCGCTGACCAGCCCCCGGAGGGAAAAAATATTTCAGAAAAGGTAGGCAGCTAAGAATGTGTTTCCCACTTCAACTCTAAGTCCGGTCCAATACCAAGGAAAGAAAAAGTCTGGGATCTTTGTGGTTTTCAACTTTTGTTGTTAAGACATTTTCCCTTTTGGAGGATGTGATGTGATTCACCTCCGCCCTCGTCTCTCCGGGTTTCTCTCAGACACTTGGGCTTCCTGTGAGAAGGATGTTAATGTATTTGTCTAGGACTCCCCACATACCATCAGGGGCATGCCGTCTAAGATTAGCTTATTACAAACTTACTATCTATTATGCAAGGTATCTGTGTAATTTAGGAACCCTGATAGGTGGCTGAAAATTCGTTTTTCTTCAACAACTGGATCAGAAATGCCCCCATACTGTATATGCCCACAGGGAAACTGCTTTTGACACATCAGTGCATCTGGGAAACATGCCAAGAGCAACCACAGGGCACCCATCTGCAGCTTTTAAGCCAGGATATTGCCCACGGTTACCTGGTTGGAGATTGAACCCACTGTGCATGTTTTGGGTGGATGGAAACAATCAGAGCACCCAGAGGAAACCCATTCAGACACAGTAGTGCACAATAGTACTACCAGTACCAGTACTAAACTTGACAACCACTTGATTATGACAAATGCCATTGTAATTCTCTGCATAACAAATACCTGAGAATTTCCTTCAAGACATTCACTTCATGTCATAATATTTCTCTAGTGATAAACTGTAGAAATAGCTGGAAAAGTCCCGACCACCGCACTGTCGGTCGCGCGGTGAAGAGGCTGAGGGTGCAGAAGCCACAGTCTGGCCCGGACACACCCATTGGTCGTTCCTTGGTGTGTCCTAGCCTCCCTCCTTCTCCTGTTTTTGTGCCCCACGCTCTGGTCATAGTTACTCACAGGGAAAGCGGAAGCAAAGAATGAAGAGCTGAAGTAATGAGAGTAAACACCAGTACCACTGCACTGAGGGGGCGACAGGGCGGAGCGCGCCTCTGAAGCATGAGTGCACATTTCGACCATTTGCGATGACAGATTTCCGCTCCGTCTGCTCTAGACCTCAAAACGTCACCCCAACACTGAACTCTATTTATTCTCCTACGTAGGAGTTCACGGCCTTTACAAGTCCACCTCATGATATAAAAACCATCATTCACATAAAAGTATTTATTACTCTCTTTTATTATATAATCATAGCCCAGACTATACTGTGTGTGCAATATAATTATTTTTTGATGGACAGTAGATAGAAGTACTGTCATTGACCAAAAAATACATTTGCTTTTCTGTCTTAACTGCGCTGTTTATGCTTCTGTGAACCACCTTTAGTCTTTAATAGGTTGTTTACACATTTGCTTTACGTAACACTCTGTCCTCAAATGCACTTGGGGTTGGTACAGCGGTGTATTTCCCGAAAGACAGATTTAAGAAACCCTAAAGTGTGGTCTGTAATCTGTTGCAGAATCCCTGCCCCGTGAAGGATGCCTCTTTCCTGTCCAAGATCCTCTTCTGGTGGTTCACAGGGTAAGAGCCAAACTGCTTATTTGTGATGACTCACTGGCACTGCACTATCACAACATATCAATGTTTACTATTATGTAGTGTTTTTATGTTGTAAATAAGCTGTGTGCTCCCTCTTCAGGCTTGTTGTGAAAGGATACCGGACTCCATTGGCAGCTGAAGACCTCTGGACGCTGAGGGAGGAGGACACATCACAGAAGATCATCTCTGAGCTGCAGCAGGAGTGGACCGCAGAGTGTGCCAAACTGCAGAGGTAATGTCTCCCTCATAGTCACACATTACAGATCACTGTCACATGTTTGACAAGTTAACACATGAATGGATGTAGCAATAGATCTAGAACCAGCCGGTTCAGGTTCGGCATACTGCACAGAATGAAAAATTATAGATGTCCTGCCTTCTTAACTTAGGAAATTAGCACTTGAGCTATAACTTGGTGCAATGCATCTCTCCCTTTGAGGTTAATGTTTATTGAACACTGTCCCTGTTTCTCTAAATAAATAAACTAAATCAAACTAAACTAATAACTACAATATAACTGCATAATACTTGTCCCTTTGGCAGGCAGGAGAAGGCCTTGGCTTCTGGTGTGGTACTGGGGAGCCGGCTACCCGACCAGGCTCAGCTGCTCAGGAAGCTGCAGAAGGAGCAGAGTTCAGGCTTCTTTCTGCTCAGGACCCTTGCCAGAAATTTTGGCCCATATTTTCTGACCGGCACTCTGTGTATCATCTTCCACGATGCCTTCATGTTCGCCATCCCACAAGTGCTGAGGTAAGAGCTGAATTATTTTATTGATGAACATACAAACTATCTATGTATCTGTCTATCTTTCTTCTTAACCTAAAACATGCATAATAGGCATATTCTCCAGCTGAGCCTAGCTCAAGCTCACAATAGGTCCCCAAACATTGCACAGTTGCCTGAGCGCCTTTGAAAAATGGTGTTCCCCCATTTCAACGGAAATGGGGGAAAAAGTCCCTTTGTTTCATGTTACACACTGACTCATATCCCACACTTAAACCTTAACCGTCATTTTAAACCATTTGACAGTGACAGGTCCGACGTCAAGCCTTTGATCCTAATCCCAGTACTAACCCTCATTTGTGGAGAAAAATGCCATAGATAAAAATGCCAAAAATATCATAGACACCTCTGGCTGGCTCCCAGATGCTCCTGGTGGAGCAGCAGTTCCTGTGAGCATAGGTTACCAGGGAACATCGGGCCGACCCCACCCTGACAAACTACAGTGTACGGAGACACTGGAGGGAGGCACTGTTGGTGAAGTGTCTTGCCCAAGGCAAAGTAGTGGTGCACACTTTAGTGTTGGAACTCCCAACCTGCAGTTTTTTTGGGTCAGTCTTAAGCCACTGGCACCAAAATATAGGGCACTCTTTGTATATTGTGCTCTAAATTTCATTTTAAGAACTAGCCTCTCAAATATAACTTTTTCAATTCCCGGACACCGCAAACCGAAGCAGACCTAGTGCCCTCCCTGTATTAGATAATCTCACTGAACCACAGCTTTGGCTCAAATTACCTGACTGCAATCTAGGGCAAAGTAAAAATATGTTTTATTGTGTTCCCTGTCAAGTTCAATTTGGAGATTTAGACCTATTAGGTTTTTGTGGTGCGAGCATGTGGGAGAGCTCAATTTTAGTATTGCGACAAATGGACTTTTAGCAGCGCTGGCGGGTGGACAGGCAGCCGTGCTCACAGCCAGCTAAATCAATGGGTCAACTACAGTGTTAGGGAACAACAACAGGAGCTGGCAGCAGTGAAAGCAGGTCATAGCCACACAGCCCTCTAGACAGACTGGAATGTTGTTGTTGATGCAGGAGACGGCATTAGTGGAAGTGTTAATTACGGACGTCGAGTTGTGAGCAAGAAAAAGTTACATGAAACCACCAGCGTCTTTGGTCCAATAAAGAGCACAGCAAAAGAATGACAGACAGACACACAGAGAGGGAGAAGAGAGACTCTGAAGAGCAGAAATGCATCCACACCACAATAAGGCAGCCACTGACCAAGCGTAGGGGCAGTTTGGCCACAGGCTGGACGCTGTTGTGCAAATGGTCCTGAGTACCCGAAACCAGTAAAACATGGATGGGAGTTTTATACAGCCAGATTCAACACAAAAACTAGAGCAACTTTGTGCATATTATTGCCCGAGCAATGAAAGGAGTTGCATATAAGCAAGTGATCCTGTACTTAGACAACTAGGGACCGAATATTTCTATGAGCTATCTGTTTTAGTAAGATTGTGTCGTCAAAACTGCTAGAATTTATGAGATTCATGATGCATTTCATAAAAAGAAGTCAATGAAGATTATCAAATGTAAAATACTTGAGTTGGCATTTGGAGACTGAACCATATTGTCCTACTCCACAGTCTCCTTCTGAGCTTCATGAAAGATGATGAAGCGCCCCTGTGGAAAGGCTACTTCTACGCTACTCTGATGTTCCTGCTCTCCTGCCTCCAGTCTCTCTTCAACCACCAGTACATGTACACATGCTTCACTGTGGGGATGAGAGTCAAGACTGCTGTTATGGGCCTGGTTTACAGAAAGGTGAGCAAAATCCTGTATCTATGGCACAAACAAACAGTTTATCTCCGCTCTCAGACGGGGAAAACAGTACACAGCATATGATTAACAGCTTTTATATGATGAATGATCGTCTGCACAATTTTATGAGGTTTTCAAATTATATTGCACTGGAAGCCAAAATGTCTTTGTCTGTTGTGTCATCTATCCAGTCTCTGGTGATAAGTAGCTCTGCCAGGAGGACGTGCACCGTGGGCGAAATCGTCAATCTGGTGTCAGCCGACACCCAGAAGCTCATGGACTTTGTGGTGTATTTCAACGCAGTCTGGCTGGCTCCTATTGAAATAGCTCTTTGTCTCTTCTTCCTTTGGCAGGTATATTTAATTAAAGATGTTTTTTACACGTTGTACACTCTAGACTTACAAGTCTTATCGTCTAGCATCTGGGTCCATCGGCTCTGGCGGGAATAGCTACTGTCATCCTCATATTTCCACTGAACGGCATCATCGCAAAGAAAAGGAGCAAACTGCAGGTAACGCTTTTACAGGAATGTTTCACACTTGGAGCCGTACATCTGGCCCATTCGGTCCAGGATGCCACAGCTGGTTTAGATAGTGGCCAAAGAGGCGTGTGGGTGTTTGGCCTGGGCGCTACATTCTCTCTTGTCCTTTTGATGTCTGCCTCATATAATGCATTTCAAAAACAATGACAGGAAAGGGTGGGTAGTAAGAAAGCACAATTTTTCATTTCTTTGGAAAACAACTGAGGGCTCAGTAAAATTAGATGCCAATTTAATCGAAGTAAGTCTTGAACACAGTAACCGCATTCCTGTTGCTTTGTTGTTTCCTTGTCATAAAAAATCACTAAAATGTAACAAGCTATAAATTCCTTCTGAATTAAATAGTATTAAAATTTGGAAAACAGGGCAGACACCCTCATGTTCACAAATGCATGTACTCGCTTTGTTCTGGTAAATGTAAGAATCCTAGTTTCACTTTATGGTTATTTTTTAATAATAAAACATAACAGAGACTGTGTTTGGTCAACAGGAGGTCCAAATGAAGTTTATGGATGGCCGCATCAGACTGATGAATGAGATTTTAAATGGAATAAAAATACTGAAGTTTTATGCCTGGGAGAAGGCCTTTCTCGAACAAGTTATGGGCTACAGAGAAAAGGAGCTCAAAGCGTTGAAGAAGTCTCAGATCCTTTATTCAATTTCTATCGCCTCTTTCAACTCCTCATCATTTCTGGTAAATAGTAGCTTAATTCTGCCTCTTTTCACGTTATAAGGTTAGCTTCCATTTACCCATTTACTTAAATTATTCCCTCTCTTGATCCAGATTGCTTTTGCCATGTTTGGCGTCTATGTGACGCTTGATGCCAGAAACGTCCTGGACGCACAGAAAGTGTTTGTGTCGATGGCTCTGATCAACATCCTGAAGACGCCACTGAGCCAGCTGCCCTTTGCCATAAGCACGACCATGCAGGTATGTGTCGCTGCCCCTCTAATGCACTCTGACAGTCTTTTCCAAATGTATAGCATGTTATTACGCATCTGTGCGTCTATATGAAGCATGTAGGCCAGTGCATTAACCGCCAGTGTGTTGTAGGCTGTGGTCTCGCTGCGCCGCCTGGGAAAGTACCTGTGTTCAGAAGAACTCAAAACGGACAATGTCTCAAAGGCTCCAATGGCTTCTGGTAGGAGCTCCACCCTTTCGTACATGCTATTACACTGAATAAACTACTATTCCAAGCTTTATAATTTCCACAATTTCCACAATATCATCCTTTCTAAAAAAAAACATAGGCTGCCATGATCAATATGAGATTTTGTTGTTTATATCTGCGGGCTACCACTGCCTTGTATGGCTCATGCACGCTGTCACTTCCTGGGTCCCTGGCCGACTAGTAGACGGCATAATTATAGGATATTCCCGTTTTGTGGTTGAGCATAAATCACTGCATGAATTCAGACATATGATTCATAGAGAAGCTAAACAAAAAAGTGCTTTCTTCTTTGTCTGTAACCTGTCAACACTTCCCAAGCCATCCAGTGAGAGCCAACACCTCTGTAATTTGTATGATCAGGCAAATTCACTTGTAATTATGCCCAGGGTGTGCTGCGACGTCAAAACTTCAAGGGGAACAACCTCAACGTTTGTTGTTGAGGTTGAAAGAGCACCTTACGGCACTTGACATTATGTTTTTTTATGTTTTTCTCAGACGGGGAACAAGTCGTCATTGATAATGCAACTTTTAGCTGGTCTGCTGAGGGTGCCCCGTGTCTCAAAAGGTATGACTTCTGTTCCCAATACTAAACAGCAAAACCAGGGATGCCCAAAGTGGTTCCCGGGGGCCAAATGCAGCCCTCAGACTAATTTTTGGAGGCCCACAAACTTCTTGTTGAACTGGCACATATCACCAGAGATTATCCTTTTTCTGCAAGTTTAACAATTCTACAACAATTAAACAAAAGAAAAAAGACTAAAACAAGGACAAGACCAGGTCAAATCCTAGATTAAAGTAGATGCAAACCAGTTCTATAACAGGACTAAAAGTAGGTCTGAACCAGGATTAAACCAGGTCTAAACCAGGACTAAACTATGATTATACCAGGACTAAATAAAGCTTCATCCAGGACTAAATGAGGGCTAATCTAGAACTAAATATGGTCTAATCTAAGAATGAACCGGAACTGATCCAGGTCTAAACCAGGACTAAACAAATCCAGGGCTAAATCAGGACTAATCAAGAATAAACCAAGCCTGATCCAGGTCTTTGGCCATCCACATCGTGTACACTTCAATATGTGGCCCTCCATGGACAAAGTTTGGACACCCCTGAGCAAAACAGAGCACAATTAACACAAACAGATAATAGAAACACAGAACTAAAACATGTGCAACACTTTTAAAGTAATGTTTGTACTTTATACGCTGTTAGTGGTTTCAAAAAGACATTACAGCTACAACTGACAACACAGTAGGCCGTAGACACCAGTATATTTACTTTAATATATGATGTAATGTACACAAACTTATGAGACAAACCCCTTCTTTGTTGAAAGGATTAATGTCCGTGTCCCACGGGGGTCTCTTGTTGCTGTGGTGGGACATGTGGGCAGTGGAAAGTCATCTCTGTTGTCGGCCATGCTCGGCGAAACGGAGAAGAGAAACGGCAGCGTCTCTGTAAAGGTATGACGACAGTTTCCAGGTGGAGGACTATTTATACCTCTGAGTTTAGCTTTAATGAAAACATTGACATCCTTTTGTCCTGTGTCTTTGGAAAGGGCTCCGTGGCCTATGTGCCGCAGCAGGCGTGGATCCAGAACGCCACTGTGCACGACAACGTCATATTTGGACGGGACAAACTGAAGTCCTGGTACAACCGAGTGCTGGACGCCTGCGCGCTGCTCCCCGACCTCGACATACTTCCTGCTGGAGACGCCACTGAGATCGGAGAGAAGGTACAAACACAAAGCAGCTGGCACTTCACACCCGGCCCAGGGTTGATTATGTCCTTGTTCAAAATAAAATATTAAATAACAATTTAAAAACAAATTCACACTTAAAAACGTAAAGAAATTGGTTACGTAATTACAACTAAATATTAAATTATTTTATAGTAATAGCACTGTAATGAAATATTTGAGTGATTTTGCATTGTATCACTATTGTAATGTTTTATCAGGGACTGAATCTGTCGGGAGGTCAGAAGCAGAGAGTGAGCCTGGCCAGAGCTGTTTACAGAAAGGCTGATGTCTACCTCCTGGACGACCCTCTGTCTGCTGTAGATGCCCATGTAGGACAGCACATCTTTGACAAGGTCATTGGCCCCAAAGGAGTGCTCAGAGATAAGGTAGGACAAACAGATGTTGTACTCACACTTATAAACACTTATTAAATCAAACTTTGCAGCAATTCTTACCTTCCATTATATATTTTTGTGTGGCTTGCTGAGCAGACCCGTGTTTTGGTGACACATGGGACGAGCTTCCTGCCACAGGCCGACCTCATCCTGGTCCTGGCCGATGGAGAAATCTCTGAAAGTGGGTCGTATCAGGAGCTGCTCAGCCGCAACGGGGCATTTGCCGAGTTTATCCGCAACTTCGCCAACACAGAGCGGAAAGAGAGTGTCATGCAAAGAGGTAATGAATACTTAAGGGGAAAAAACTTTAACCAGTTTGTAAGAGCACACTACTCACTGTATTGTTTTTGTAGCTGGTTCAAGGCGGTCCAATGCTCGACTCAGCATGATCGATTTCATGCCCTTTTCGAGAGACCTGTCACAAGAGCAGCTCATCGGGTACGACATAGAACTCATGAAACATTATAAAATAACACACTTACTTTAGCTACAACTTCAACAATACTAAAGTATAATTTGTTTTCTAGGGGAGATACCACTAACACAAACCTGCAAAATCTGGAGCCAGTGTCAGAAACTGACCAGGAAGTAATCCCAGAAGATCTTGGGAAACTCACAGAGGCGGATAAAGCTTTCACCGGACGGGTAAGACAGAAAGAGTTGTTGTTTAATACCTAATGTATATGTTCAGTCCTATTTCATGTACATGCTTTGGTCACATAGCCTAATGAATGAACAGGTTGGACTTGGATTTCTGATCTAAACCGTTATTTGTGAATGTGTAGCTTTTCAGTGCCTGTAAACAATTAAAAGAAAATGTGTACAAACCATTGTTATTCCTCTGGCAGGTAAAATTGGAGTTGTACAAGAAGTACTTCAAGACCATCGGACTGGCTCTCATCATCCCTATAGTCTTCCTGTATGCCTTCCAGCAGGGTGCCTCGTTGGCCTATAACTACTGGCTCAGTATGTGGGCAGATGACCCTGTGGTCAACGGCACTCAGATCGACACTGACCTGAAACTGGCTGTTTTTGGAGCTCTTGGATTGGCACAAGGTTAGCTACGAATGCAACACTAAATGTACTTTGTGTAATCAATGTCTTTCAAGTAAAATCTGATGGTAAAAGACAAAATGTTTGACTGCTGTCCGTGATATAGGTATTGCCATCTTTGGTACAACCGTGGCCATCTCCGTCTGTGGCATCATCGCCTCTCATCATCTGCACATGGAGCTCCTCATCAACGTGCTGCGCTCCCCCATGTCCTTCTTCGAGAGCACGCCCAGCGGAAACCTCCTGAACCGCTTCGCCAAAGAGATCGATGCCATTGACTGCATGGTGCCCGAAGGCCTGAAGATGATGCTGAGCTATGTCTTTAAACTCATGGAGGTCTGCATCATTGTGCTGATAGCCACGCCCTTCGCAGCCGTGATCATTCTGCCGCTGTCTCTCCTCTACGCCTGCGTCCAGGTGTGTACCATTTACAAATGTATTTAAAGGGTAATGTTCTTGCACATGTTGTAAAATCAACTCGCTGCTCTGTGGCCTAACGTTTTTTTTTTCCACAACACACATGCCTTTTTCAGTTTGTTGTCTATCTATCTCCACTCTTCATCCTTTCTAATATTGTTGTTGTTATAGCATGTTTTATTAGTTATTAAAAGAAAAAAAAAATGCCTTAAGGATAAGAAGCATCAGAACATAAAACAAAAAAACAACAAAATGAGTAAAAACTATTCAGTTATATTCTGACAGTACCAGACTGTTATTAGAGGCAACACATGGTACATGTTTTGTTTGATGGTTTCATTGTGTTACTGTATTAACAAATATACACTTTCATTGTTCATTAAATTTTACACATGTATAGTGTATTATAAAAACAGTAAAGTATTGTCTATCGCTCACTTGAAATATATTGTAGTTTTTATCAAATTATCAAATGATTTACTCATTTGGGGTCATGGTTTTGAGAAGTGCTAGAAACACATTACATTTGGCTAGACAAAACTGCTTTGCTTCTACAAAAGTAACTGTTCTCTCCACATTTGTGTCCTTCAACCCACTGACACATTTCTTGCACAAAACTTGATTTAGTGCTCCTTTACGCTCTCCCCTCATTAAAACATTTTTACTTTCCCGTTTTGCCTGAAGAGCTTCTACGTTGCCACATCCTGTCAGCTCCGGAGGCTGGAGGCCGTGAGCCGATCTCCCATCTACACCCACTTCAACGAGACGGTGCAGGGCGCCAGTGTAATCCGCGCCTTTGGAGAACAGCCACGATTCATTCTGCAGGCCAACGAGAGGGTGGACTTCAATCAGACCTCCTACTTTCCGAGATTTGTGGCTACCCGGTGAGTTATTATGTCGAAATGATGAAAGGCCTCTGAAAAGCTATCGTATGATGAAAATAGAAAGTGTTGTGTTGGCACTGAGCTAAATCAATGTTATATCCACAGATGGCTAGCAGTCAATTTGGAGTTTGTTGGCAATGGCGTGGTGCTGGCTGCTGCAATTCTCTCTGTAATGGGGAGAAGCACTTTGAGCCCAGGCATTGTCGGGTTGGCAGTGTCACACTCCCTTCAGGTAAAATACTGTATATAAACAATGTATTACAATTATACAATTAGAACCTTTGTGAGGAATACATAAATGCCATTTCAGCTTGAGAAGTAGTCAAAACTTTTGGTGGTTATTTCAGGTGACTGGCATCCTGAGTTGGATCGTGAGATCTTGGACCGATGTGGAGAACAACATAGTTTCTGTGGAGAGAGTCAATGAGTACGCTGATACTGCCAAGGAGGTCAGTTTATACTCCTGCAGTTTAAACAGAAAGGTTTTTCCCTTTTCAATGCCCTCGTAAGTGAATGCCAAACTAAACATTGTTCTTCGCACTCTTGTTTTGTTTTACCCCATTCAGGCCAGTTGGACCATTGAGGGCAGCTCTTTGCCGCTCGCTTGGCCCCAAAACGGCACACTTGAATTCCAGGATTATGGGCTGCAGTATCGTAAAGGCTTGGAGTTGGCTCTGAAAGGCATCTCTCTGAATATCCAAGAAAGAGAAAAGGTGAGAACAAGGCTGTATATGCATAGAGTGTCAAAGGAATTTCCACATAACTTTGTCACACAAGTGTCTTAACCATAAGTAAATCTTTCCTAGGTCGGGATTGTGGGCCGGACTGGAGCAGGGAAGTCCTCACTTGCCCTGGGAATCTTCCGGATCTTAGAAGCTGCAAAAGGAAAGATCTTCATAGATGGAGTCAACATTGCAGACATCGGACTGCATGACCTCCGCTCGCGCATCACAATCATTCCTCAGGTAATAACACAGCAGAGGCCTGGCTTTCCTCACATAAACTGTTTACACAACTTCAGTCAGAGTTAAATAACTGTTTATTATATATAACACTTCATTAAAAATCTTATGTCTTCTCCTCAGGACCCCGTGCTGTTCTCTGGCTCACTGCGGATGAACCTTGACCCGTTCGATACCTACTCGGATGACGAAGTGTGGAGCGCACTGGAGTTGGCTCATCTCAAGAATTTTGTCTCCAATCTCCCAGACAAACTCGGCTACGAATGCTCGGAGGGCGGAGAGAACCTCAGGTACACAATATTACAGCAAAACCTAACAATACGTAATATGTGCAATGACCTCAGTGTTTACAATACCTGCAATGTCACTTTATCCATCAACCACCTGAATGTAAACAGTTATTTATTATATATGCATACTTGGATTCATACTCATATACTCACTACATACTATAGATTTTAGATATTCTTCCTCTTGAGTGTATCATACTTTTTTATTCAGTGTACATAAGAGATGTCTTATAACTATTAAACTATATAAACTATTTTTCTTCTTGACGGCGCATTCTTCCTGACTTTTTGCACCCCCCTGTCTGAGCCTGTCCTAAGAGCTGTTGTAACAAGTGAATTTCTCCATTGTGAGATCAATAAAGAACTACCTTATCTTATCTTATCTTATCTTATCTTATCTTAAAAGGACATGTTGCATTTGATTGAATGAAAACCCTGGGGTGCTCAAGCTTCATAAAAACTCAATATAGAGGTTATGCAGATGACATTCCAGCGTGGCAACTTAGCTACAGAAGTCCAATGAGTGTCATCTGAGAGTTATTATCTGCTGTGGCACTTTTAATTAAGTGAAAATAATACATTTGAACTTCCACTCCCACTCCAACTTTATTTATAGAGTGCTTTAAAGTACAGTACAAGTACAAGTGCATTTTTGTAACTAGTATCACACAACACAGCTAAATAATGAAACATAAACATTTAAACACTGCAAGCAAAACTCATTTTATTCAATGTCCAGGTTTTTCTGCCAGTTTGCCGTCTTGACATATAAACTTTCACTTGAATGACCTAATCTTTACAATGATAATAAATTCTTTTTTCTCACATTCTTGGACTAAGCAATATTCTCAATGTTTGTTTGGAGGGATTTTCAATATTTACTTCCTAGTCTGATTTATTGAGTTTTGAACCACAAAAAACAAGACAAAATTAGATTTTTTTTTTCACTAATGACTAGTTTATTCATCTCCCCTGAACAAATCTTTGTAATTAATATATCAACAAAATCAAACCATAAATTTAAATCTTGCTCTATTCATTATTTAGATTTCGTTGCCAGAAGTACATTTTTATGCATTAAATACCTAACTTTTATATTAAAACAATAAGATAAGATAGTTCTTTATTGATCTCACAATGGAGAAATTCACTTGTTACAACAACTCTTAAGATAGGATCACACAGGGGGGTGCAAAAAGTCAGGAAAAACGTGCCATCAAGGGGTAATAATAGTACTAGATTAAAATAAAACAAAAATAAAATAAATGTCTCTTAGCATCTACCAATAAAACCTATATAGACATCTCTTATGTACACTGAATTAAAAAATAAGATAGAACTCTAGTCAAAAACAGGATGTGCTATATGTGATATATTTATATGTATATGACTATGGATCCAAGTATGAAAATATAATAAATGTATGAACAGAACACTTCCAATACATTTTTTTTCATATTATGTCAGTAATAATCAGCAAAATGCTTCTATTGATATCACTCAATTAAATTTTTCCCCTCTTCACCTGCTGTGTCTCGGCTTAAACCAAGCCTGTAAAACTTTTGAACTCCCTGTAAGATGTTGCAAACAGGCCCAGTGTGGATTGTAATCTGTATTTAACTATTGTCTGTCTGGCTTCAGTCTGGGACAGCGGCAGCTCGTGTGCTTGGCCCGGGCCTTACTTAGGAAAACCAAGATTCTGGTTTTGGACGAAGCTACAGCAGCTGTGGACCTGGAGACGGACACACTCATCCAGTCCACCATCCGCACTCAGTTTGAAGACTGCACTGTCCTGACCATCGCTCACCGCCTCAACACCATCATGGACTATACCAGGTTAGTTTTACTATGCAATTCCCTGTGCTTTTATCAGAATCAGAATCAGAATAGAATTTATTGCCATTGTCAATGAAGGTTTCACAGACTAGGAATTTTCTTCGGTGTACTCGTGCAACATGAAACATAAACTTGTAATAATGATAAATAATAAACTATGGGGAAAATAAAGATTTTTTTTTTATAGAACTATAAGGCATGCATAAAAATAGATAGAAAAATCTAATAAAATGGTAATTTTATTATTATTATTATTATTATCAAGTTTGTCACAATCTGAATCACAAAGGATTATCGTCAGTGAAAAGTTGCATGGTAAAGTAAGGCACCAAGGTCCGTGTTAATGTGTTGTATCTGTTTTCTGCAGAGTCATTGTAATGGACAGAGGACACATCTCCGAAATGGACTCTCCTGCCAACCTCATTGCACAGAGGGGACAGTTTTACCGAATGTGCAGAGAAGCGGGGCTGGTGTAGATCTGTGCTGGGCTCTGAGCCTTGAAGATGGCTGATTACAGATGCAGAACATTACTTGTGTGTCTCAACAGCACACAATAAATAACCATTTCAAGCTACATTATGTGGCAGCTCAAATTGCCTCTCTGTGAGGGCATTGTTGAAGATTCTCAAGAAAAACTGCACACAGTCCCTTAAGTCTCCGCGGGAGACATGCTGTTTGAATTCAGGAAAAGACTCCTCTGCTGCGTGTCGGGGGTCTACATGCTATAAATACTATATATAGTGAAGTGGAGTTTGTTCCATGAAAGAGTTAAACCAAAGGCTGGAATGAAAGAGTGCCACAAATTTTCATTCTCTTTTTGAATGGCTGTAATACTATTTTTGTAGGATTGTTGTAGTATTTGAAGCACATGACATATTTTAAATGATCATGGATGTATGTCTCAGGCTTTTAATGATCATGTTTACTCTTTTTATCCTTTTATGCCAAATATAAATGGTCTGTAAGTGATTTTATTCAGATTGCTATTGTTATCTTGTAAAGTGGGACAGGAAATACTTTGACACACTAACCTTCAGAAGGGTCGCCCCGGGCAGATGCAGGGGAAATGAGGTTTTGAGCCTTCAACATTTTAGCTTTAAGAAGCCAAATCTGAGCTTTTATATGTTGGGAAGGGAAAACACTGATGCGAGCCAACAACGTAAGCAATGCTCCAACTATGTTGTGGCTATTGTTTATTTCTGTAAAAGTAAACACATATAGAAGTCCATGCAGAGCTTGTTGGTCAGATCTAACCTGACACCGGTAGGAGAAACCACCATGAATGAAGAGAATTCTCTTCAAAACAATGGTGATAAATCTATCTGAGTGCGACTGTCTCCCTACTTCACCACATGACTCAAAAATCAGTATTGCTGCTCTGGTGCTGACATGACATACTGTAAATATCCCAGACTGACCTTATCACTCGTCAGCTGAACCCAGTGACCTTAAATGGAAGAGGCATTTACTGTTTTGTCTTACTGGTTTAGACAAGACAATACATTCAGAGGAACATTATTTTATTTATACCTTGTGGAAATGGATTGTGTCCTTAAAAGTGTTCTTTTTGAGGATTATATTTATACTTTTTATAACAAGCTTGTTGATTTTTCACCTTTTATTTTAATGAACTGTACATGCTGGAAAATAAAACTCATTTATATATTTTGTCTTTGATTAAACATGTTTGTACAATATTGGGCTAACAGTAATAAAGTCAGCATTATGCCCTGTTCTACATTTGTATGGTTTTAAAACTGGTGGATCCGGATCATACTGTAGCTTGGAGCACTTGCAGTGAGAGTTTTGCGTGTGACCGCCGGCCAGCAGGGGGCAGTACTCAGACATACACGACCACCGCGCGGGGTTTGTTTACATTTTGTTACAATGGCGACGACCATCACTGAGCTGAAGTGCGGTGAGAAGAATAAACTTTCTGTATTAAAAGTACATATACTGTATTAATGAAAGGATACATGTTAATGTACGTTACATACGTGCAAAGGAATATTAGATTTACAACTAACTATGTATAACAATGAATCTCTCACGTCTTCATTCAAACCGAATTTGGCGAACTACCTGCAGCAGAGAGAGATGTATTTTTTATACGAGTCCTTAATAACAGGAAATACATTTAACAGCACAAAGTTTCAAAAACAAGTGTAAGTTTTTCTGCAGTCCGTGTAGTTAGAGACATTCAAAATAACAGTCACTGACATTAACTAAACACAATTAGTTCAACCCACAAAATGTTTATCTCTGACTGTGTTGGTGATTGATTATGTCCTCTGTGTCATTACCATCAGTGGTGGAAAGTAATTGTAGGTACTTTTACTTTACTTAAGTACATTTTATGATTAATACTTTTACTTCACAACATTTTTGAACCTGTATCTGTGCTTTCTACTCTACTACATTTTAAAAATTGGGTTAAAAGTAAAAGTATTTTATTTTCAAAGTCACCACTCTTTGACAAACTGGTAAATCCAATTTAGAATTGGTTCAGGGGTTTACTGTCTGCTTTAGACCTTGTTTAGACCTGGTTTAGTCCTGATTTAGACCCTGGGTTTAGACCTGGTTTCGTTGTGGTTTCGTTGTGGTTTAGTCGTGGTTTAGACCTGGTTTAGTCCTGGTTTAGGCCTGGTTTAGTTGTGATTTAATCCTGGTTTAATTGTGGTTTAGTCCTGGTTTAGTTGTGGTTTCGGCCTGGTTTAGTTGTGGTTTAGTCATGTTTACTCCTGGTTTAGACATGGTTTCGTCTTGGTTTAGACCTGGTTTGATTCAAAGGATTAACAAAATCCTGCACATTAAACTCTTTAAAAAAAAGTACATTTTACACTTTTATACTTTTACTTAAGTGCATTTTTGGTCCTGTATCTGTACTTTTACTTAAGTAAGAATATTGAGTACTTCTTCCACCACTGATTATCATTAACATAGTATGTATGTATTGGACACGACTGTCTTACCCTAAACTGTGTGCGCCTTCAGCCGTGAGAGAGACCCTGGAGTCCCGCGGGGTGCTGGGTCAGCTTAAGGCTCGGATCCGGGCCGAGGTGTTTAGTGCGCTGGAGGACGAGCAGCCTCCGAGACCACAGCTGTCCCACGAAAACCTCCTCATCAATGAGCTCATCCGAGAGTACCTGGAGTTCAACAGATACAAGTACTCTGCGTCCGTACTCACAGCAGGTGAAGGAGTTGGATCAGTAGCTCTTATTGTAGCCTCCATACTTTATTGATCTCACAAGGGAGAAATTTACTCGTTAAGGGTGCACTATGTACCTTTTTATGTGAAAAAATATTGATATTAGTGTGTATTTGACCAATTGATTCTGAAGTGTCATAGAGGCTGCTGTGAAGGAAAGTGAAGGTGCCAGCCATGCTGCACCCAAACAGCCATTGGGCCACTAAAAGATCAAATATGTACAGATATCAAGGTAATTTAAAAGTTACATAATTAGAATAATCTTTATTGTCATTGCACCAAGTATAACGAAAATTTTGTAGTCCAGTTTGTGTCTTCCAAAAAATGTCAATAAATGTTAAAAGGCAATTAATTCTTTAAAATGACACATGCACACACTCATCAGTGTACATTATGCCTATGGTCGGTTACACCACCTAAATAATGCACCCTTAAGTACTAGCTAAGCTATT
>OMNZ01108716.1:55995-70690 GCA_900303255.1 Lesueurigobius sanzi
TAAGTGCTAGCTAAGCTATTGGGTAAAAATCAAACTAGTCATACTTCCCCCAAAGCACTTAAGTCATAGCCACAGCTGCCTCTGAGTAGACTGACTGAAGTGTGGCCAGACCACTACCAACCACATCACACACAGACTCCTGTCCCATCTATGGGTGGGTGATCAATTGCTTCATATTGCCATTAAGAAGTAACTAAAGCCATCTGCTGCTTCTGAATCACTATGACGGAGCAAGCGGGGAAGTGTTTGAGCATGTAGTTGCAGAAAAAAACACTGAATCGAGATATGATATATCTCAGCATATGGCAGATTGTCACATTATCAAGTGGCCAAGCCCTACTCCCATCCAGGTACTACCCAGGCTCAACCTTGTTTTCTAGTTCTGACGAGATTGTGCATTCACAATCTGACATGGCCTTATCTACCATTTCTGTGTACCATTTTGGCTAAATAAACTGAATATATTTCCTATAATGGTTATGTCATCCCACTGTTTTTCTGGACTAAATATTATTACATTATCACACACCTCATAGCCACTAAACAGGTGGACAGCACACATGTGGAAATTGTTTAGTTTTCTGTAAAATAACACCCTTAATTATGGTTTAATAGCGATCCTGTGAGACTGAAATAACTGTAATATAAAACAGGGGTTATAAAGTGTATACACAGTGAGGTTTCAGACACCACTGACGTGTCGATGGTTTATTTTCAGAATAAAAACATTTCTCAATGTTTTTAACCAGAGAAAAGTCTCACCTGAGGACAGCCGAGGCCATTGAACCGAACGCCCTCAGTGGTTGCATATTTTGTGTGTTTTTGTCAGACAGTTACTCAGAACTCAAACTTTAGCTGTTATTTTAGAGCCACGCCTCTCCTAAAGTAAATCATGTTTGTGTTTTCAGAGTCAGGCCAACCCGAAGTTCCCTTGGACAGACAGTTTTTGGCAAATGAGCTGAACGTGGCAGAAGATGCTAGCTCCAAGTCGGTGTAAGTTCAAAGATGTCACTCATGCATGGCGTCATAATAATTATTATATAAATGCTTTTTGAGTTCAGAAACCTTTCATTTAAATTGTATTGATAAAGATTTCAGAGTATTACATTTGTTAAATATGATTTTCTCTGTGCAGACCTCTTCTGTATGGGCTGGTGTCCCACTTTGTGAACAGGGCTGATGGAGAGAAGGTGTTTCTGAGGGGTTCCTCTTTTCCTCTTGCACCCAGTTGCTCCACACATGGAACTGACGCCTAAAAACTTCTCGCACACACTAATCTGTACAGAATGGACCAAAAGTATGTCTTGATAGAAGATTTGTTATATATTTTATACCATAACATGCTGGATTTATTGTTCTTTAAGTGTAAATTGACTTGTTGACTCCGTTGCTCGTGTATTATTTCTATGCTGCGTACATGCCGCATCCCCTTTCATACTTGTAATTGTAAATAAACTTTTATTTTCATTTTTTTTATCATAAATTATACTGTTTTCATTAATTACCACTAGATGGCAGCAGACACTTAAGACAACCCAGCAGTAAAGGCAACTCTTCTCTCTTTTCACTGGCACCATTTTCACTTGAGAAATAAACTCATAACTTTAAATGAATACATGTAATTTGTTCTGACGAAAAACACTAATATTTACCATAAAACATGAACACAATAACAATCTCAATTCTGCCGCTGCTGCTCCTCATTTAGGGACAAAAGTTAAACAGACCAGAATAAACTTCAGCCATATCTGCAATAGTGTTTTGGCTGTCCTTGTATTTTACACAACCGAACCCACTCAACATAATGTCATTAAGATGTTTTATTTCTGTCTATTATTACAGTTTGTTGATGTCTCTGCCTTTCATGGCGTTTTATCCGACTTGCGCTTTTAGCTTGTAACCATTTTGCTGCAGAAAGTCACATGTGCTTGTGTAAATATTATTATTAGAAAGAAGACTTTCTAATAGACCCTTTCGCTGCTTACATCATCAGTGACATCAGCTGGAGGCAGGAAGTGAGCAAGAGAAATAAGATTAAACTAAAACTAGTGATTATAAGTGTAAAACTTCAAGTAGAAAATGTGGTCCTGTTGTGGCTTAAGGAGCAAGAACAAGAGGAACGACATTTGAGACGATAACATAGGTTCTTTCTGATCTTTCCAACAACAGTTAGACTTATTTGTTTATCGTTACTATGACAACAGCTACAATGGAAATGGATAGAGATCTAGCTTTCCGCCTCCAGTTAAGCCCAGAGTGTTTACAAACAATGAAAGGGTCTATTAGGCTACATGTAATAGATTAATGCCGTTTTAAAAGGAGTTTACATACCCTGGCAGAACTTATCCAGAATATGAATGATAACACAAAAACCTTTACTCATGGTTAGTGGTTTGTGTGAAGCCATTTATTGTCAAAAAAAAAACCTGTTTGTTTATGGTTTTCAACTAGAAACTAACCAATTGTCCCTGAGCAAAACTTTACATATTGTGCATCTTGAAACAAACATACATTTTTCCAGACAGTCCAATTTTGTCAGAGAGTCCTGTATTTCAGCTGAAGTGAGTTTTTCCTTGCTCCTGAACATTTTTCCTAGCAGATGTTGAGTTGAATGTTTCTGTTTCATTATGATTTCAAAAGAGTAAACTCAGTTCTTTGACAATAAATGGCTTCGTAAACTTATGAGTACAACTGTAACTTATCTTCCTTGGTGGCAAATACAGATGATTATGGACTCAAGCTCTGGTTCCAAATTGCTCAAAAACAAGTCCCCTGTCTTTACTTTCACTTGAATATCTGTGTATTTTAAATAATAATGGTGTTATTCTTATCTGATTCAGGGGTTTTCTTTTCCACCGTTGGAGGCCTCTTAATTACCCAAAGAATTCTGAAAATGATAGCGTTAACATGTGTGCCCCATAGCTCAGCACTGGGAACATGTTACTCTCTTTCATGTTTTTGACTTCCTCTCTCACCATTTAAGGGAACGCGGTGCTTATCTCTGACAAAACCTAAAGCCCAAAGTCTCTGGATCTGATTATATCCATGGGCCATGTCATTATTTCTCAGGCTGATCGTGACCGAACCATCATTTATAGCTACAGATGTGCTACTGGACATTTCCATTAATATGTCATGTGGGAAACGGTGTCTTGATAATTTACGTGCCTTTCCCAAGAAATCTTTTGAAGTTGACATCATGCATTTCAGATGTTAGTCAACAAATGGTGTAATTATTAGGAATGTGCTATTCAGCTGTCTGTTCAATCATACTTTGCATTGCACATTGCCTTTTATAGGCTTAGTTGTTCCTCTCTTAACGGGGAAGTTGGGGTTTCTTCAAAGAACTCAGCAGAGGAGTTTCTATATTCAATATTGTTTTTTTGTCTCGTTTTTTCATCATCTTCCAAGCTGTGCAATAAAATGAAAACGGGGGGCCAGTCCTGAGTAGGGTGACCAGACACTCCCAGTTTTGAGCTTTGTGTCCCATGTCCCTGTGAATTTATCTGAAACTATTCATTTGTCCCAGTTGTCCCTGTTTTTCACCAGTGCCATGTCTAAAGGAGCATTATTTACTTGATACTTTATGACTTTTAGCCAAGACCAAAAATGTGACGAAAAATTACAAAAAATATATATAAGAAAGCACGGGAAAAATGACAAAAAATGTGAGAAAAAAGCAATAAAAATGTGAGAAAAATTATGAAAAAATTACAAAAAAAAGGAAGAAAAAATACAAAAGAATGATGAAAAAAATGACAAAAATTATGAAAAAATTGAGAAAAATGAGAGAAAAATTGCAAAAAAAAACCCCACAAAAAAATTCCAAAAAATATATAAGAAAACACAGGAAAAATGACAAAAACATCTGAGAAAAAAGCAATAAAAATGTGAGAAAAATTATGAAAAAATTACAAAAAAATATATAAGAAAACATGGGAAAGATGACAAAAAAAATCAGAGAAAAAAGCAATAAAAATCTGAGAAAAACGGTGAAAAAATTACAAAAAAAGGAAGAAAAAATACAAAAGAATGATGAAAAAAGGTGACAAAAATTAAGAAAAAAAAAAAGTGAGGAAAAAAAAAAATCTAATTTTTGTCCCAGTTTTTAATGTGAAAACTCTGGTCACCCTAGTCCTGAGTTGCTGTGACTGTACATGCCGCCGCTACGGGCCAACCTGACCTAAATTTTGAAGGAAATGGTTCAAAGTGCCACCGCTCTATCATCTGGAATCTGCCATGAGACATACTGTATCAAGAGATGCTGTGTGTGCGGAGGTAAAGGGACAGCTGTACAAATAGTAGTGACTTGCAATGGGCTTTACTCCACTGATGTTTGCCTCTGGCCCGAATTAGACTGCGATTGCATTCCTCCAGGGTCAAACATATCCATAAACATATTTCCTCCATTGATGTCCTTCTATGGCGATGGCAGCAAAGAAACACACTTCATCTACATACATGTACATTTTGAAAGTATAGTTGGTGCATATTCTTCCGTCAGACAGTAGCTGTTCCTGGTGAGTGCGTTTATGTGGGTAATTTGTGCCTCTCACTGTTTCGGTTCTGGGGGTATTTGTTGAAGGTCGTGCGTAGGCTATGATTATGTAATCCCCATATATTTCTCAGAGATGACTGTGATCTTAAGCTTGTCTGCGTTTATTTCTAGACGTTTATTGGTTGTTGAAGGAATCATGGGGATTTTTAACCATCTAGGAAAACAGGAACATCTCAATGTAATATTTAAGGGCTCATGCTTTTCTCCATTTCATACATTATTTACTATTCCAAGTTTGACATAGAAGTTTGGGAAATATGTACTGATATACAGCACATAGGCAGGTTTATACTCAGCTACAGTTGTGCTCAAAAATGTACATAGAATATGAACGATAAATTAAAAAGCTTTTTCACTCATGGTTAGTGGTTTGCATGAAGCCATTTATTGTCAAAAAAAAACTGTTTGTTTAAGCTTTTCAACTAGAGAAACTAGCCAAATGTCCCTGATCAAAAGTTTACATATTGTGCATCTTGAAACAAACTGAATTTTTTTTCAGCGAGTCCAATTTTGTCAGAGAGTCCTGTATTTCAGCTGAAGTGAGTTTTCTTTGCTCCTGAACAGTTTTCCTGGCAGTTGTTGAAGGTCATGTAAACGTTAGATCTGGGACATTTGAGTAGTTTCTGTTTCATTCTGATTTCAATAGAGTAAACTCAGTTCTTTGACAATAAATGGCTTTGCACAACCACTAACCATGAGAGGAGAATAAGATGTTTGTGTTACCATTTATATTCTATGAAAAATGTCAGAAAGATTAAAAGGATGTGTAAACCTTTGAGCACAACTGTATATAGAGATCCTTTTTGAAGTAATTGCACTTTTTAGAGTAATTTTATAGTATAGTACAGTGGTTCCCAACCTTTTCTCCTAGAAGCCCCCCCTGTTCAGGCTGGATACAGGCGGGGCCCCCCCATTCCAAAACCACAAGCTTCCTGAATACATTACAATGTAAAAAATATGTCCAAATAGGAAATATTTCAAACCAATAAACATAATTTGGAGTGTTTTCTGCACATGCAGTCCTTTCTTAGTCATGTTTGGTCATTTTTTTGTATTTAATTTACTCAAATAATATCTCTTATGGCCTAACCCTCTGACCAGACAAAGCTCTGGGCCCCCCCTGCAGTTCCAGGTGCCCCCCGCCCCCCAGGTTGGGAACCACTGGCATAGTATATTTTACTTACTTCTAATATTATTTTAACATAAAATATTATTCTTCCCACAGAGTAAATCTCAAAGCTTTGTGTTGGCAAATTAATGTATTTTTCGTACCTTAGTATTCAGAATAAATACTTCCAGTGTATTAACTGGAAATTTAAAAAGTACACATATTTTGCTGATTTGGCTGTCCTATTAAACTACATCAAAGCTAACTTATTCTCATCTGTGTTAATTAGTATTTTCTTAAGTACTTTTTTTACTCTTACTCATTACCATTACCACGCACACTCACTACTTGGGGTGCCCCAAGATCCCATGGGGCACCCCAACAATATGAAGTAATTCTTTTCAAAGAGTATGACCATGTTATAGGCTAAATACTGATTATGATTTGACAAATACACTAAAAATTCTTATCAATGAAACTTTATGTGCATATAGTTCTGGTTATTTGTCAGTCACCTTATTGCTTTTTGAATGAATATCAGATGATATATTTCAGAAGTAGAAGTAATAACATAATCGTACCAGCAGTCATCATAAGTAGAAGAATTATTAGATGTAGTGACGGCAGAGGGCTTTAGTTTAGTGGCACTTTATTTTTTTGGACAAAGATTGAAGACAGTCTATGTGAGTTCTCCTATGCCCAGTTTCCACCGTAAAACAAACTGACATTTTCAATTTGTAGCTAGAAAAAGACTTCATTCATCAGATCACTCCCCTCCTCCTCCTCCTCCGTCCTGCTTTTAGGGGTGCGGGAGTTTAAGCCACAAACCATTTGGCCCAGTACAAGTAAATAATAAGAGTGATTCCCATAGAGGCAACTTTGTTTGTTTGAACAATACTATAGCCTGTGGACCATATTTAGTCAGCAGCGAGGCCTGAGGTGCTGCCCGACGCTGCACTGAGAGAAACACAGAAAGCTGCAGAGATTCCTGCGGATCCCATTGTCCTTATATGGCACAGAGCGCAGACTCTGTTCAGTGTTTCTGCAGCCTCACTCCACGAGCTCCTCCGCCCCCCTGTCCTCCCGTCTGGCTCTCCATCCTTCCCATCCTCGCTGTCGGGATCTCAAATCTTTTTCAGCAAAGAAATGTAACAGCTGAAATATCATTCGAGGACACAGGTGCCATTACATCAGCTGTTTTGCTAGAGTGATAACAATGAGAGCAAGAGACCAGACACTAACCGGGTATAACATAGTGATTAGATTATTCTGTTTTTTTATTTATTGGCTAAGAAGTAAAGTTTGTGTGTTTTTTATTTGAGAACCTGCATTAGCTTATGGTTAAGGTAATCGGACAGTGTTCCTTCCAACCACTTTGTTATTTAATTACTGTAAAAAGAAAATGATATGTGAACTGAAGTACAAACTACATTTTCCCCCTATTGAGTCCTATACTGTTTTCCAGCCCAGGGTCCCATGTTACCTCTTAAGGTCCACTGCTTTTCAGAGTGCAGCCCCCCTCTTTAGCAGGGGACATTTAGAGGTAGCTCTTATGCTGTTACTTTCACTGCAAAAAGTGATCTCTTGGTAAGTTAAATGTGCCTGAGTTCAGAATATTGGACCATATTCGGAGTAATTTTGACTTGCAAAGTGAAATTATCTGCCAATGGAACAAGCATTTTTGCACCTAACAGAAGAGAAAGCATATAATTTCAAGTCAATTTTATTTTATTATCCAATTTTCAGTGCAAGGAGTTGTTTTTCCTTAATTTTATGTGCAAACATACTTGTTCCACTGGGAGATCATTTTACTTGGCGAGTCAAAATTACTCAAATATTCTGAATTCAAGAGACTAGTATCAAGAGATCACTTTTTACAGTGTTGCAGGTCTTTGGCCCATCATCAGGTTTCGCACACACACATACCAGCACCAAACAGGCCAGTGCTATCATCCAACAATTTGATTTATTTCGACAAACACAAGAGTGTCCTTATATAGGAAGTTCCAGCGCAGAGGAGCAGTGCAACAGGCTCGGGACGGTGCAGGGTTTTTGGGAAATGCGATAGCAGCAGCAGATATGTCTGGGATGTATACGCATTAAAATGGACAGTTTTATTGTGAGAATAATGAGTTATCTGTGGGGCTCTTTTTGATGTTTTTACACAGGAGGCGACAGCAGGTTTCCTTATGAGGAGTGGGACCAAGTTGTGGTTTGCTGTATACATATCACAGCTCCCTCTGTTTAATGGATGATCTTAGATTCATACTGTTCTTTCACAGTAAAAGAACATGTATCATCATTAATAGAAGCAACACACTAATACTCACAGCATCCAGATTGTAGTTAGCTTGGAAATTGATGAGAGAGGGTCAAAAAAAAAAGAGAAAAGAAATTCTCCACATCTCTCCAAGAATCTTTTTAAGTGCACTGCCCCTAAGCCTGGATAAATGAGGGTTAGAGCTGCACTCAAACAACAACTAACTACGCTGTACATTATATGCTGTGGCGAAAAGTGCAAAGTAAAAATAAGGGGTAGAAAGTGATGTTGTTTCTCCAAAATTATAGTGTAAACAAACAGCAAAAATCCAATTTACTGTAACACTTTATTATTTGTGGTGAGAAGCATTGTCTAGTTTATCCGATTGCAAAGCACATCTTACTATGTAAGTTTTTATATGAAAAAGAAAAAAAAATCCTTGATATTAGTGCACATTTGACCATTTAGTGGTCCAGTGTCTGCATGTGCAGCATGGCACCTTTATACTTTCTATCACACTCCAGGATCAATTGTTTTAGGGTTGCTGGTAAGTTTCAGATACAAAGCCCTAAAAACAATTGATCCTGGGGCACCATTGAGGCCTGTAATAGAAAGCAAAGGTGCTGCACCCTTACAGCCATTTTTTTCCCCACATAAAGGTTTACATAAGTGCACTTAAGAGACAAAATGATTCTTAATAATCCTCCACTCTTGTAAGATCGATTGTACTTTGCTATTCAATAACCTACACTGACGTGCTTATTTTCGAAAGCATTATGCATCATTGCAAAGACACTTAAATCCAATTGCAACATTTCAGTCAGTTGTACCACTAGATACGGGTCAGTATTTAGGCCAAAACGCACTTTTTCATCACTTTTGTCCAGCCTTGCTTGCTTCTCTCCATCACTCATTTGTTGCATGCGCACAACCTGCTGCGGTCCGTTCTGCGCATGTCCGCTGCCTCCGGAGCCGCCTGCAGATGCTGCCTTCACGGACCTGTGCAGACCACGCGGCTCCACCTCTTTCCATCAACAGTGCGCACTTTAAATGCTACGTCTCTGAATTGGACGGGGGTCATTTGGACTGTTACTTTGCTGGAGTACCTCGTCACATCCCGGCTTCCCAAATCATCATCGTAAAATCCAAATTCCCCCAAAGCGGATTTTCCAGTCTTTGTGTGAGTACAGCTGTTTTCCCACTTTTCTGATTCCATTATCGCAAGTGAGCGGCTAATTGTCACATAGCGGCATGCATCACCAGACAAATGTACTTTAGCAGCATCTTCGCAAAGTGTGGCAACATTCTTATGTAGCTTTTCTCGATCATTATTATCTGCCTGAACAGCAAAAAGAAAGTTAAATAGGAAGTTCAAAACGAATATCGTCAGCCTAATTGACCACTAAGTTCCCTGTTTTCCTAATAAGGTCATGTTTGACTGTTATAACGAGAGACCACCAGTTTGTTGATGCTATGCATTTTAAGCCCTTTTGCACATGTTACTTCCTTGTATGAACATATATGGTTTTATTGTTGGAGTGCAGGGCATTTGTCACTCACGCCTGCACAAAAGGTCATGCCAAAGTCAAGTATGATATTGTATTAGTATTATAATTATTTAGTACAGGGAAATTCATCTGTATGAATGAAGTACTGTGTGTCATTGTGATATTAACCTACACTTCTTGCTTTTGGAGCCATCCCAGGACATTTCCCTTGGTCTTGGGTGGTCATTGTCTCCTCTCACAATGTCATAATTTGAACTTGTCATTATCTACCCATCAACTTTAAACGAATTCAATGCACTGGGGGTTATTAACATGGTTATAACAGGAAGTATGTGTCTGTGAGACAGCCAGCAGAGGAAATGACCCAAAATCATTCACAGGACCCACATGTCGCCGCAAATAGAAAGGTCACTTCATCTCATGAGTAAAATTTGTTTGTTATTGCATGGAATCTGCTTATTGTTTCGGATGTGGACTGTCTTAACACTTTGCCATGTATGAGGTTACGCATTGGGTCCAGGAAGTATCTATTTATTGCTGTGTCATTCTATGTTCTGGTCAAAAACAAATACTCCTTCAATATTTATTCATTTCATTCTTTAAAAAATTGTATTCATGCTCATTCAGAGGCTGCACCATTTAGTTTTTGTATGTTTAATCTTGTCATGTAATCAGTGGAGATTTTGTTTACCAATGGAGGAGCCCTGAAAACTTTATAACCCCACTGTATGAAGTTCACTTTTATAAATTATGATTGTGTTTATACGAGTACTTATCATTTTATAGGAGGTTTTAGTCTCTGTGGAAGTAGATGCGGTCGTTCATCCATAAGAACAACAGTGCCTCGTGGACTCGCTAATCTCCCCTTTCGTTGTCATCTTCAAAGTGTGGTCTTTTCTCTTTTTTTCTTTGATTCGGTCCGATATGCCTTCAACTTCAGTCAGCAGCTCTGCAGACAGGACGATTACAGAGGCATGTTGACACAACTCGCCGACAGAGGAGGAAGCTGGACGATAATATTAAGATAAGGTGTTCGGAAAGTTTAAAGGGTTACCAGTGTGCCGGGATTTGATAGGCTGTTGGTACTTCACCAAAATGTTAACTCAAAGTCATTGGTCAAGTTTGATCTAGAGAAGTGCTCCTCTTACTTCTCTACTTTTCATGATTATGCCAACGAACTTGAGAGATGAAATGGTATTAAGCCAATATGACAACTTTTTTTTTTTTGTTCTTTCATGAAGCATTATTTACAATAAACTGAATTAGGGCTGATCTAGAACTAAACCAGGCCTGAACCATGTCTGAACTAGGACCAGATCCACCAAAAGTGGAGTTCCCTGAATTTAAAACATAGCTGTACATCTTCTGTCTGCGTCTTTTTTCTTTTAATGGCTTTATTACATACTGTAGTTGCATAAATCCTTGAGTGGTTCAGCTTTACAGATCCCCAGGGTGCATTTATAGACTTTCTCAAGAAGTTTATTTTTCCATGGGTCCCACTTCCCACTCGATTGCCGTGAGTGCCAGTTTCGAAGGTTGAAAGGCAGTAGCAGCTATAGCCTGAAGTCTGGAGTCGAATGTTTGAAACCCAAGTGGTGCCCAATTACCTCTCAGCTAAATCCAACATGGCAGATTATTACTGTGGGACTCAATGTTCTATTAGAATCATTGAGCAGGGGCAGAGCAGGTGCTGTTTTTGCATGTTCGTAAGCCTTAAGGTAAAAGAAAAAGAAACAAACTGTGACACACGTGACGATCTGTGTTTTTTATGCTTAATGCAGCTCTTTGCTCAAATACAGACTCGTCACCATTCACTGCTTCTGCTGCTCGGTCTCTCCAAGCGCTGGGTGATTGACAGGGGAAGGGGAATTTAAGCAATCATAGCTAAGTGTGAGCTAGATGACTTTAGGTGCCTCAAACAGGCAATATACAAATACTGTGCCTACGAATCGTGATCTAAGAAAGAAAGAAAATCATTATATACATTTTTTGCCATACCGCCCTCACCCACCTCCACTTAATAATGCATTGGTTTTATATATCGCTTTTCTGGACACTCAAAGACACTTTACATGGCATTATTCATTCACTCCAGACTTGGTGGTGGTAAGCTACTATTGTAGCCAGTAGCCACAGCTGCTCAGGGGGAGACTGACAGAAGTGAGGCTGCCAATTTTCGCTATTTTTCTCTCTACATTCACACAGGCAAAGTGCAGAGACATTTACCACAAGCTAAAACATCTGCATGACAATATTTCTCAAACACTGCTGGTTAGGGGTGGGAACCTCTGGGTGCCTCACGATGTACACGATACGCGATACATGGCTCATGATTACGATAGCGATATATCACTATTTTTAAAGAAACATGAGCAATTTTTAAAATCTTTTTCAACGTTTTCACTTTATGAACAGCTCCACGCTCCATATTTGTTTAGGATTTATATTGATATTTTCTTCTTAAATTGTGACATTTAAATGCACAACATACCTGTTTCCAAAACAAAGAAATGAACCACATGTTAATTGTATTTATAATTAAAACACTGTCATTAGAAGGTATTTATTTGTGTGACAGTGTTTGGTCCAAGTTCTTACAATGCTAGTGCTGCCCTCTACTGTCCTGACTGTGTTATTGACCATTACTGTCCTCTATTTTCTGTGAAAGGAGCCCTGCAGACTCATTAATATTCATCACATTGTTAATTACTCTGCATGACATCATCAAAAGTATCGATATTTGCATAAAAAAGTATTGATATCGTACCACAAAATATCATGATATGTCAGAAAATCTAAATATTGTCACACCCCTACTGCTGGTGTCTCTGGTGCTACTCGGCATCCTCTGCAGTTTAAGTCTTTGTTTAATTTTGAGAGAAATGTCCTCATTTCTATCAACTTGAGGTCAACTTTAGTCATATTTTAGTCCCATTTTAGACCTGGCTTACACATGCTTTAGTTCTGTAGTTATTGATTTGGTTGGTACATAGAAAGTCAAATATTTTTAAGTAGCACCTGCTATGAAAAGTTTTGGTTATATCTACTACATTACCACAACATTTCAAAACATTTCCTCCAATTTGCACGTAGTATCACTTGTAGAGTTGCACGATTAATCACAATTGAATAGAAATTGCTTATTGATTGGTAACAACATAGCAGTTTTTTAGAAGTACTATGTAAAAATATTGACTAAGCCTGTTCTGAAATGCATACTATTCTTGTATTGTAGCATAATTTGCGTATTTTAAATCAGCTGTGAAATGATTCTTGATTTGAAAACGTAAATCACAAATCTATTCATGGTCGCAATGCTTGTCCAAAAAAAACAACACACAATGAGGTATTTTCTGCAAAAACTGTCATATGGACTGCCATATACCTGGACAGTTTAATTTTTAAAGCCCACATAAATGACAGTGTGATCGCTGAAGCCCGGGCCCCCCTCGGGCTCTGGGCCTTGCTGTTATCATTTTGAAGTAAACTCCGGAGCAGTCAGAGACATACTATTCCCTATAAGGCCTTTGTTTGGGACTGGCCTCGCTGCGCTGTTTAGGTCGGCGAAAAAGAGCACAGCTACAGAGAAGGGGCCCATATATGGTCATGGCAGCACGAGACTCGAGACTCTTACAGGGAGAAACAGGGAGGGGTACAGACATGGAACAAAAATGGATGTTGTCAATTATTACATAATGATCAAATTACTATAAGAGCATGTTTGTCATTATTAATGGACATTTCAGATAAAGTTGTCAAAAATATATGAGTTATTGCTATCAAATAAAACATATTCCCATGTTTAATCTTTGCATCTAAATCAAAGAGAGTTTGTGTGTGTCTTGTGGAATGTGTGAAAGTGTAGTCTGTGGGTGGAGGTCTGTGAGAAGGACCATGAAATCCTCCAAGGATCAAACATGTTAACTGTTAAAGTCACCACAGAAACAATATCCTAAGGGTCCTTGACTTGTTGTTTTCACATCACATTCTTCTGAAATGTAACTCACCCAATATTGTGTAGCCATGAAGAGTTTGAATTACCTGAAAAGTATAGGCAAGGGGCACTAGTGCTTACCCAACAATTACTTATTTTGAGACCTGTATGCACTGTCTGTGTGCTCACTAGGGCTCTCAAAATGATCAGTACTCACAATGGAATAAATAACTACTTTCGATAAACTAGATACTCAATTTGCAATGGAATTAATACTCTGTCTTTTTTCTTGAATTCTCTTTCTTTAGTTCTTTAATAGTGAGTTGTATGGCAAGAAACTGACTGGTACTAAGCTTTTGACAAGGTAAAGGAAAAAGGAATTCACTACTTAATAGGACTGCTATTGCAATTTACAAAATGTTTGTATCTCAGTATCAAAATTGGTATTGAATAGTTTTTTGTTTGCTTGAGTAACCGCTCACAAGACCCTATTATACAAAACTGTATGTGTGAAGTAAATTACAACATTTTGTGCCTATTATTGCATCATGGAGCCTAGGGGTGTGCTCAACATATCGATAACTAGATACATAATGATATAATTAAAAAATATACAAGATGCAGCAAGGACTGGGGGAAAAAATCATGGAAAAATTTTGTCTTTTGTATTGTGAGTCTTGAGATCAGTTGCACTGTGTCCGACGAATTATTCTGAACACTTTGGGCCCGATCTTGCAGCGCAGCGTAGATGTCAAGCGCAGGTGACAAGTTGCAAATGCAACTTGAGATGCAACTTGTCACCTGCGCCGGTCTGAGAGGGGGCGGAGCTCCAGATGAATGAGGAAGAGTGAGGCGTGACCGGGCGTGACCCACCGCCCATATTCGTGCAAGGAATATAATATGAATAATCGCGAAGAATAAGCACAGGATTAATAAGAATAAAATTAATAACACATAACAATAACAGCAATAGGCCACTAAAACGAAATTATTAATAAACAGACATTGATTCTGACAACCTCTCATTTCGGCCTTTTCCTCGTTACATTTGCGCCATTTAACTGGCTTTTCAGTGACGTGCACAGAGGTTTTATAGGGCTATTTCAGGTGATACTAGCCGGGTTCTACTCCAGGTTGATCGTGGCCTATTTTATTTTATTGTTTTTACGACTTTCACAAGTATTAATATAGTTTTGGTTACTGCTACGCGCCCCGGTAAATGTATGCCATGAAGACAGACAGGTGAAGGTGAGAAGAATGGTATGTGTGAATCTGCTGCCCCCGTGTGGAGGCTGCGGGTCATTGCAAGGCGTTTAAAGGTTGAAAA
>OMNZ01108718.1:0-12472 GCA_900303255.1 Lesueurigobius sanzi
AGACAATGGGATTTTCTGGATATTTTTCCTCCCACATTTTGTCTCTCATAGTTGAAGTGTATATAAGTGTATAAGTGTTATTTTTTTTATTTTTATTTTTTTTCCAGAAACTCGTAACAAAACATTAACAGATTTCTCCAACATCTATAATGTGGTATGTGATATATGTGGTATGTCCACACTCACATTTGCTACTAATCTGTAATTCACCATTTACCATTTATGCTGCTCATTTTATATAACTCATATTGTGTTACTATTTTATTAGATTTTTTATTCTATTTCTATTTTCTTATTCTTCTTATATCTTATTCTATTTTTATGCATGCCTTATAATTATAGCCTTTATTTTTTTTCCATAGTTTATTTTTTATTTTTATTACAAACTTATTTTTCATGTTGCCCGAGTACACCAGCGTTTATATTGCCGTGATTGTTAACAACTTAGCTAATTTCTCCTGTTAGCAGAGGTGTATCACCGCAGACCTACATCTCGCTCCTGCTCCGTGACTCCACCCCTGCCTGGACATTGGCTAACCAAATATACAAATATACATGTGCGCCATCTGCTGGATAAGTAGCCCAATTACAATATTTGCCAGGAATTTTCCCAGTAAATGGTGTTTGTGAGTTGGAAAAATAAATAAATAAAATTGGTGCATATCGGCAAATTTCGGTTTGTATGGTTGGGGTCCATTAAAACCAAGTTGGACTTCAGCTGTAGCGTTCTCAGTGTTCTCCATTATGAGCAGTAGGCGGAAGTTCACCTGATGTGACGTCAGAGCTTAGCGTTGCCTTTTCGAATGCGGAAGTAGGATTTCTCATGAAAAACATCTTGGATCTTTGTAACTAATGCTGTTGAGAATATTTATTTACTTAAATCACAATTACAATGTCATTCTCTATGCTTCATTAAAATGGGTGTTCAATCTGACATATGGACTTTAAGAGGTTAATTGAGAACTTCCAACATAAAATGATCTGATCCTCAATGCATGACAAATGTTTTATCACTAATTCTGTAATATTTTTCAAAGTAAAATACAAACCGCAACCTTCAACAGTGGACACAATTATTTCACTACAATGGGCTATATGCACAGCGAGCCCATGCGACTTCCGACTGGACTCAAAAACCGCTGGCGCCCTTCCTCTCCCTATTAATTTGCATTGAGTAGTTAGCATATCTCACACAAATGAAGACTAACCTCAAGATTTGTCAGCGGACAGCGAGTGACTGATACCATGTGACCAGCAGCTGGTTAAAAACATTACGTCGGATGTAACCACTTCATTGGAAGGAACCTCTGTGCTCCGAACGAGAGGTGTTTATGCCTCGAAAAAAAATTAAACTAGCACAAAGTTTTGAATGAGCATGCTCAATAAAGAAGCGGCCTGTCAGCAGTTTAATTATTATTTAGTTGTTTAAATTTTATATCGTTTCTATTGAACACTAGCCTTTAGCTCTGAGATAAAAGTTCCTACCTGGATGAAGACTGACGTTTCCTCCAGGCCAGTTTTCACACGTTTTGACTTGCCATCAGTGAATCGTTGTCCTCCACGTTATCTTCACATATTTCTAGATTTGTCTGAGCCCTGCTAAAAATTCAATGCAATTTGATGCAAGACGGAAATGCGCCCCCGTCATCGAATCAGGAAGTTGGTCACGTGGGCTCACCGTGCATATAGCCCATAGGTGTGAGTGTAAAACCAATAGGACTGATCGCAAATGCCGTCAAAATGCTATTTTTAGAACAGCGCGCTACTGCCACCTGCAGGTTTGACAAACTTTGGGACCTGTGGAGCTGAAGCGTGTGAACTGCATTTGTAGGAATGGGAATATTTCCTTAACAGCGCTATTAGTAACAATCAAACACTGCTGCTTTCTGCCGAGTGACTCGCGATATGGACACTGTGACCATGAGGGGATTTTTTTCATTGCATTTCCTGAGCTTCAAAAAAATCCAGAGAAATGCCAACATTGGGTACAAGCGAGACAGATTTACTGCTCTCTGCATTTCATCGTTGGAAAAGGGCTAACAATTGATCATCCAGACCCAGCAACAGCAACACCTGTACAGGTTAGCTAAACACAGTCTGCAACAATACAGCCTTCAGGAAGCCATTGGCGCTTAGCTTTGTGGGTGTGAAAAGTCTAAACAAACTAGCGTTAGCTGGCCAGACACTGAGTTGAGATGACTTTGACTTTATCGCACTACAACTTGCGTCTCTGTACGTTACTACAGGGAGCTACTAGCCGCGATTAGCGTTAGCTGCTCACACAAAGGGAGGCAGGGCACGGGCAGGGGGCGAACAGAGAGCAGAGCAGCACACAGCTGATGGTGTTTGTGACCAAATCACTAAGGAATTTAAAGTCCGTGAAAGTTTAGTGGTTATTGGTTGTAATTTAAGCGAGGCTACATTTCATTTGTCGCTGACATTTGCCTCTTAAACTTTTAAACTAATGTTTGGGTGTTAAAACGTGATGTTGATGATGTGAGAGGAGAGTAAACGGTAACCAGAGCAGCCACACTGCACATGTTGCCATTCTTGTCCGACCTATGAATGTGACGTCATTTGCGATCAGTGCTATTGAATGACTGAATTCTGCAGGTTAAGAGCTTTCAAACACATGTCCATGATTCACTTGCATTAAGTCGATGAACGTATTGGTTCAGTATCGGATATTTGGAATCGATACCTGATATTGTATTATTCCCAGTTTCGGCTCCGATACCAGTATCGGATCGGTGCATCCTGTCAATCACACCTTTCTGAACTCTGGCTGGCCAGGCAGCATTCACACACCAGTGTACACAGACACTGGAGGCAACACTGGAAGTGTCTTGCCCTGTGCACCAGCAGGATTCAAACCGCTAACCTTTTGGTTACCTTTTGGCATCCCACTCTGCACCCTTAACATCACCTAAATAATACAGTATTTACATCGACTTCTAGATAATATAATTCTGTTGGCATTCCAGCGGCTGAAACGGTGTGTAGTTATTTTTGGCTCCAGCTCGTAAAGTCATACATGTCCTCTTTTGTTGAACTTCCTGTTTGTGTAAAATACATCGACCTCTCACACTTTGCCTGGTTTAGTCCGGTTTTAATTTTGACATAATTTAGTTTTAGTCTTAGACTTTTCTGAAGAATGTGTTTTTAGATGTTTTGTTTTGATTTTGTTGATGAAAATTTCCTGTAAATTTAGTCGACAAAATGTAAAATGGAGTCAACTTTGCATTAAGTTTATGATGTTAACAACATGGCATTCTCTGCTTCATGGAGCTTCTCCACATGAACAAAGCAGAGAGCTGTTTTAGCAGTGAATTTAAATGATATGAGGTCCTGGTTCAGCCCCCAGTTCGGCCCCCAGTTCAGTCCCCTGTTCAGTCCCCTGTTCAGTCCCCGGTTCGTCCCCGGTTCAGTCCCCGGCTCAGTCCCCGTCTCAGTCCCCGGTTCAGTCCCCGGTTCAGTCCCCGGTTCAGTCCCCGGCTCAGTCCCCGGTTCAGTCCCCGGTTCAGTCCCCCTGTTCAGTCCCCGGTTCAGTCCCCCTGTTCAGTCCCCTGTTCAGTCCCCTGTTCAGTCCCCGGTTCAGTCCTGGTTCAGCCCTGGTTTGTGGTGATGCTGCAGTGAATCCAGGACAAAGGTTTTGCTGCTGCAGAATGAACTGACGCTAATTTTAGCTCGACCCACATGAGTTTATTTAGACTGAGACAAAACAGATCAACAGAAGGAGAGAGGGGAGGACACAGACGACTGCAAGATTACATTTTAATAAATCTATATCATGCTATTTTAGCCCTTCAACTATACGCATTATTTTTCCTTTGGCACCATGAAGTACTCAAGTTTTATCCATCAGGGGGGTTTATTGTGGGTATTGCTCCAGTTTCAAGAGTTAACTTCTGGTAAAATCCGCACTGGTGCTGGCAAAGGTTCACCAGTCCTCTATGAAGTGACCATCACAAACATACTAGCTGGGTTGTTGCAAGCTCCCGACGATGAAATCCAACCATTTCTGACGATTAGACTCTTCTTTGGGAAGGCTGAACCAAATCCTATACCCCTCGCAACCAAACACGCATTTTCACCAACTAGACATTCTCTTTGGTGCAGATTACTTTAAAAAGAAATCACTTCTTCACAACCGCAGAGATTGCAACTTGGAGAGAGTGGGCATGTGTTTACTGTGCAGGGGCGGTGCGGCAGGGTAGGCACTTCCTCGATGAGGATGGTCATTGCATCATTACGTAATCATATGAGAGCCATTGGTTTTCCAGGGCTGGGCGAAGCAGCAGCTCAGAGAGCAGGATTCATGGGGATTGTTCAGACATGCATGTGTGAATCCAAAAAATGTTGTGTTTTTGATGAGGAAACATTTTAACATGGCTAAAAGCTAAAAAAAAATTGATTTTGCATGATATAGGCCCTTTAATTTAAGGGGAGACACAGCAGGGTATTAAAATTTTGCTGTATATTACTGAGATAAATATGACAAAGAAATGTATTTTTGTGGTTCTCAGTCGTACAGGAGTTGTCCATCATAGGCAAAAATTCTTCAGTCTTCATCTGTACTCTGTAGTTGAAGTGTAGGACGTTTCGATCTTGCTCCAAAGATCGTCATCAGCTACTGAAGGCCTGGAGCACGCTGTGGGTTTATAAAGCCAGTCCTACACTTCAACTACAGAGTACAGATGAAGACCTACGAAAGAAATGTATTGTAAGTTTTCAGTCATAATATACTTAGTGACGAAATCTAAATAATTGATAGAGCCAGACTGAAATTTATACTTTTATTTTGTTCATATATTAGTTACAAAGATTTGTTCTGAGGGGATTTTGGATATCTTTTTTTACTTTTTGAATAAAATATTTATTAATGAATACTGCCTGTTTTTGGGGGGTTCAAAACTAAATAAATCTGTCCCTCTGAACTAGGCTTGTCAAAATAATCCATACCTCGATACTAAATCGATACTAAAGCTGGTATCGAGAAGACATATTCAATTCCTGTGGTATCAATAGTTTTGCCGTCTTACGCATGCTCCTTCCAAAGCGGCCGCTTTGTTTTGCAGTGTGGAAGAAGCTGCAGCGTCGTGCTCCGACAACCAGCAAAACTTTGGCAACAGACACTCCTGCCCTGTGTGCCGTGCACGCCAGTGCAAGCCGGTCAGTCTGACCCTCTGGTCATGTGACAACGCAGAGTTGTGTGACTTCAGTTCATTTTACCTCCCGCCATAAGATTTAATTTGGCCCTGCCCCCTACAGCCAAATATACAGTAACTACAGTCTGTGTGTGAATAATGAAGTGTGAAACACAAGGAAAACTAAACTTTTAATAGGCTTAATCTTTCTTTTCATATTTTCGTTTATATTGTATTTTACCAGCCTTATAATTTGAAATACAGAATTATTTACAGTATAATCTATTTTTCCACTGTTAAAAAGGTAGTGATCTACCTCAAAAAATTGTCAATAAAGTATTTTTTTTTTCTCACCATAGTATCGGTATCGAGTATCAAGTTTTTTTTTCAGTATGGAAATCGAGTTTGAAATTTTTGTATCGTGACAACACTACTCTGAACAAACCTTTAAAATATTATTAAGTCCAAGACTGTAGTGTTCGGAGTCTGTAGGAGCTACTGGAGTGGAGATGTTGCATTTTCCCATATAGTTCTATGGAGAAATGTTGAATCAGTGAATAATACACAGTGAATAATTACACACTCACACTTATTGTAAAGATTAGGTCATTTATACGTTTCCAAGTGAAAGTTTATATGTGAAGAGAACAAACTGGCCTGGAAATTTTAAAGATTGAGGTTTACCTGCAGTTTCTCCCCTTAATAGCTTTAATGTAACTTTTCATCACAAAACATGACTCCAGTTCTTCTGGTAGAATAATGTTCTCTGCAAAAAACTGTGTCCCTGTGTCTCCATGGGGTCTCATTATGTCTCAAAGCTGCTAACCTTGGAGTTTAAACATGTTCTCTACTCGACATTCTTTTGCTGTATTTCTACACTGGTCTTGCAGTATAGGCATTAGGCAGTATTGTGTATAGTGTAGTATAGTGTTGTATTGTGTGAGAGGCAGGGGTTAAGCTTCTTTAGCCTTGGTTTGTGTTCGTGAGAGACAAAAGACAGTTCAGACCTGGATCACTTAACGTCTGTCAATACAACAACAGCAGCAGCAGGTGAACAGAAGAGGGGGGAGAGGAGAGGAGAGGAGAGGAGAGGGAAAAAAATAAATTGAAGGGCACCCAGCCCTACTAACAGCCATAGGAAAAATGCATTGAACAAAGGCAACTTGCTAACTGTCCGCATACGTTAGCATGGAAGGACATTTCTCCTTTCTATTTCCACGTAGAAGCCTCTCGCTCAGACTGACATTGACCTTTTGCAGTGGAATAAATGAATGACAAATGTTTAGTTTCTAAATGACACATCTGCATCTCCCAGACGGACAGCGGCTGTTCGCATCGCCCCAAAGGACACGCTGAATCTTAATGGGGTTAATCTGAGATACTGTCTGAGAGAGAGACTAATGATCTAATGATGGACGCCACACAGGAGGCGGGTGGAGCTGGTCTGGAGACGAAAGGTTTTCAGAGAGTCGTCTGTCCTGGACAGTGTTTGCCAGCTCCTCCTAAAGTGGTGGATTTCAGTAAATGTAGCTCTGTCGTCACTGGTTTAAAGACGTCTTTGTGAAGATTCATGTTTATTTTGATAACGAGAGGTTTATGATCATGTGATTTATGACTGAGGTAATGAAGCAGAACAGACTGCAGAGAGGGTAGGGATGGTTTGATATGAACATTTTCTATCGATATCCGATATTTGCCTATATGTACTGTAACTAAACAAATCAGTTCAGAGTTGATTTGATTATGGTACCATAATAGATACAGTTGTGCTCATAAGTTTACATCCTCTGGCAGAATGTCAGGGGATGTAAACTTATGCCTTTCATACAACTTGAATGATAACACAAAAATGTACTTTATTTCACTCACGGTTAGTGGTTGTGTGAAACCTGTTTGTTTATGCTTTTCAACTAGAAACTAGCCAAATGTCCCTGATCAAAAGTTTACATATTGTGCATCTTGAAAGAAACATCAATGTTTTCAATTTTATCAGAGAGTCCTGTATTTCAGCTGAAGTGAGTCTTTCTTCGCTCCTGAATTTTCCTGGCAGTTGTTGAATGTCATGTAAACGTTAGATCAGAAACATTTGAGTAGTTTCTGTTTCACTATGATTTCAAAAGAGTAAACGGAGTTATTTGGCACAACCACTAACCATGAGAGGAAAAAATATTTTTGTGTTATCATTCATATTCTATGAAAAATGGCCAAAAGATTAAAAGGGTATGTAAACGTCTGGTTACTGCACAATGTATCTTGCAGGAGCGTGCTGGGACATTAATTCGGCCCGGGAGTTTTATCACTTTGACTGGCCCTTTCACCATTGGAGCTTTGGCGGAATGGTTAGGGCGCTTACCTTAGTGGGATTGATTCTCTGCTATGTCTTTCTTTTTTTAAATATGGGCCACACACGCAAGATCTGGGCCTGATGCATCTCCACAGCAGAGCCAGGAATATACTAATTAAATGTAGCCTCTTAGTTATACACTTTTGTTTTACACATCGCTCATGTTTTTTCTACCTCCTGCTCGCCCCGCTGCTCCTGTGCGTACCTTGCACCCTGGACCGTACCAACTTGCGCTAAACCAGAGGGGTGTTTTACTTCTCATGGTATCTGAAACAGCCCCAGGCTCCTCTAGGCTGTAACTGGGCCGCACCCAGTTACAGCCTAGAGGCCTGACAGAGTGCAATATTAAATCAAATTTTCTCTGGCGGCCCAAAAGTGAGGCGGCCCACGTCCCGACTCTCCCGATTACCCAGCACGCCACTGTATTCTTGTAATGTATTGTTTATAAATTGAGAATTGGGTGCAGGAACCACACAGAACTAAACAATAGTTTAAGCTGCAAATGACCAAACTTAATGAAGTAAATACATGTTAAAATGGGCCACAGATGAAGCTTGTTACAGCGAACTCAGCTTTTGTTTTGATTAGTGTTTATTTCTTTATTGTTGCAACTTAAAACATTGTGAATCTGCAAATGGGAAACGCCCACAGTCGCTTCATTAGTGATTGTTTAAAATGTTTTTCAGTTTCAAGAGGCCACACATTAAAACCAGACCTGGTTGTTGTTCAATAATAGGACTGATCGCAAATGACGTCAAAATGCTATTTTTAGAAAAGCGCGCTACTGCCACCTACAGTTCGGACAACCTTTTGGGACCTGTGGAGCTGAAGCATGTGAACTGCACAGGAATATTGAGTGCCAAAATAATTGCATTCTCTTTTGATTATGATGAGGATGGACCAAACTGGAATGGCAAGGAAGGAAAACATATTTTCAATTACTGACTTGATTAAACCACCACAGTACATTTCATTAAATACCTGGTACCTCATTTTGTTTTATTAAAAAGCAATGAAAGTGGAAGCAAGTTTATTCAATTCCATGGATTCAAACTAGGGGTGTGCGTCGTTAAGCGGTTAACTGTTACTAATTATCGTAGGCAAAAATTCTTCAGTCTTCAGAGTACTTCAACTACAGAGTACAGATGAAGACTGAAGAATTTTTGCCTACGATGGACAACTCCTGTATGACTGAGAACCTTCACAAACGTGTTACTAATTATGTAACCGGTCAAGAGCCCTTTACCCAGTGAACTGTGCGTACTTATGATATACTGTATTTTTGCCCAGAGGTGCTTCCCTGTTACATGTTTACTCTAATATGTAAAGTTATTTTACCCTTTTCACAATATTTCTGAAGGAGGTAGGCACTTTAGCTCTAATCAGCAGTCACTGACTTACAATCTGCGGTGAGGCGGAGGGATTTATTTATTTATCTTATTTATTTATTTTATAGGGACAGTGCATAGTAAATATGCCAGATTATAGCAAACATGCTAATTTCCATCTGCAAACTGGGATACACCCAGTTAGGTGACATGTCTATACGAAACTTCTGTAGTCAGAAGGTTATCTAGTCAGAAAAACTCTACTCAGAAGGTTCTTTACTAGTGCTATTGTGGAGTGTGCAGATAATTAAATGACTGAATTCTACAGGGTTAAGAGCTTTCAAATGACCTACAGCATGTCCATATTCACTTAAAAATAAAGTTGGTGAAAGTATTGGTTCAGTATCGGATGAAGAAGAAGAGCTTTATTTACTGTATATAGCGCCTTTCACAGACCTAGTCACAAAGCGCTTTACGTGAGATGATTTTTGCATTCACTCCCGTGGTAATCAGATGTGTGCAGCCAGCACACATCACCCAGACATCATTCATCCTGGCCTATTGTACATGCTTTTAGTGGTAGGGGAAACCGGAGCACCTGGAGGAAACCTATGCATATTTGCAACATATGGATATTTGGAATCGATACCCAATATTGCAATTTTTACAGCATCCATACACATAGCATCGTAGTTTAAATTTTGAAGTAAAAAATGAACCAAACTCAGCCTTTTTGATGATTATATTATGAAATCACTCCAACATGGCCGTGCTTTTCTCATATTCATGTGTCTACAGTAAAAATGTCATATTGATATCTCTATTTGTTTCCCTATTCACTGGCAGCATCTCAGTCACATCGCAATATATTCTGGCTTCTTGTGATGTGGATATTACAGAGAAGACTCAGTACAGGTGGTAATTTCCCTGACAGCCTGTAAAACCTGACTTGATTAGCTGTGCATTAGCGTAATTTAAAAATCCGCCACATCACGTTCTCTCCGTGCCGTCTCTAACCTGATTTGTCTCGATTTATATTTGTATATTTTCCATCCTCCTAAGTGCCCTCTCCGTTGTGAGTCTGATGAATAAGAAGAGACGGGGGCACAGTGTGTAGAGCTTCGTCTTTCTCTGAGGAACTTCGAAAAGCCATTAATGCCAAACGTGGGCGAGAGACGTTCTTTTACACAGAACTGCTCTTTATTATGATATTTCTTTAAAGGATTGTGGTCAAGAGGACTCCCGAGACATTGGTCGTGTTGTTTGTGATTTGCGCTTATTGTTCACTAAATGTGGTTGTTTTGCGGGGCACAATGGTGAGAAGTCTGATTCTGACTTTGTTTTTGTGGTGAGATTATTTACGAGTGACTGAGTGTTTTCTGCAGATAACCCCAGGGACTCAGGGCACAGGAAGGAAGTGACACATTTAAACTGGTTCAAAATACCTAAAATAGGGTCTGCAGCTGAACTCTAGCCTCATTTGATCACAATTGGACTATTGCCAGTTGATTTAGGCCAGAGGTCGGCAACCTGCGGCTCTTTTGCCTCCTTGTAGTGGCTTCCTTTGGCCTTTACAAAAAAGAGCCTAATGAATAACAGCAATTTGTTATTTTTCATTTTTATACCAGTTCCGAACCCAGACTCATCTCATATCTGACCTTTCTGTGGTGGCCGTCAGTCAGTATAAATTATTTCAATTCAACATTTTCTTATCCTCATCTGATTCATATGTACCAATACCGAAACGTCAAAACATGCATAATGAAGAAGAAAAAAACACAAGTCGTAACTGGACTGTAAATCGCATTAACACCAAGTGCCCGAATGCTGATGTGTGTGACAATTGTCTATTGATTGCACTTATATGTGGGGGGTGGGAGCTGGGTGTAAATGAATGTTCTGTTTTTAATGTGTTTTTAATGTGTATATCACTTTGAGTTGCATTTTGTATGAAAAGCGCTTTATAAATAAAGTTTGATTGATTGAAGCCTCCCAGCAGCACGTTGTTCAAGCACTCATTTGTGAACTGGTTCCCCTAACTGTGGCCTCTAGCTTTTAGCCTGTGACACACATTTCTCGTTTACTTTCTTTCTGCTGTTCGATTACCGTTTTCGGTAGGGCTGGGTTTAAAAAAACGATTAATCGTTTTGAATCGATTTTCCTTTTAATAGCCTGATATGGATTCAAAAAAACGAAAATCAATCTTTTTACTGCTAAAAAAAATTAAATTTGTTCTTCTGAGAATGTCTACCATAGTAGTAAAATTGGTACTGCGTGATGTCCTTAACTGAATTGAAAATCGTGAATCGAACCGTGAAACGAAACAGGCCCTTGTGAATCAAATCAAATCGATTTGGGAAATTCGAATTGATACCCAGCCCTAGTTTTAGGCTGCATATTTCACTTCTTGCAGTTTGCAATCTGCTGAATATGATTTTCTTTTTGGGGGCATTTGTGTCTTAATAATTTATTACATTCTAAGTGGTACAAGCCTATAGTGCCCTCTCGCGGCTGTCAGTGAAACATGTGAAATAATATATTTTAATATATAAGTTGCACCTGAGTATATGTTGCAGGACAACCCAAACTATGAGGATAAAGTGGTTCTTGTAGTCCGGAAAATATGGTAATTGTTTTTTTGTTGCAATTGCGATTGATTTAAATGAAGATTGAGTTCACTGTGTAAATTTCAACACACTCAGGAGCGTAGCAGAGCGAAATATGAACTGCTAAACTAACACAAGAATCCCATGCATTTCAAACAAAAGTCCAGCGTTGCACATAATGAGACCTGATGGAGACACAGGGACATTGTTTCCCCTGAATAATTCCAATCATTTGCAATTTACCCTCATTGTAATCACTCTTGCAGTTTTCCTGGTGGTGGCGGCGGGTTCTCACAGCTCAGTCAGGCAAAGGTCAGGGGTCGTCAGGAGCAGACAGAGGGGTCAAAGATCATGCAAAACAAAGAGGAAAGAGACAGCTTTAAATACGACCCAAAAAGAAAACCAGGAAATGACTGTTCGGGCTGAAGAGGGACCAGACACAATCGCTCGTATCTCAAGGACTGCTTCCACACAATGGATTGGGATATGTTCAAGCAGGCTACCACTCATAACAATATCACTGACCTCCAGGAGTATACAGAGTCTGTCACTGCCTACATCACCAAGCGCACTGAGGATGTTACAGTCTCTAAGACCATCATTATCAGGTCCAACCAGAAACCTTGGATTACAAGTGAAGTCCTCAGGCTCTTGAGGGTCCGAGATGCTGCCTTCAAATCTGGTACCTCTCCCGCGGCATCAAAAAAGCCAAGAAGCAGTACTCCAAAAAGATAACAGATCACTTCAGAGACAGCAGAGACACTCGGAGTCTGTGGGAGGGGATAAAGTCCATCACAGACTACAGGGCTCCCCCACAAACCTGTGTCAGTGACACTGCTCTATTGAACGCGCTGAATGAATTCTTTGCTCGCTTCGAGGCACTCAACAGAACCCCAGCACAAAAGTCAACACCCCCTCCAGAAGACCAGGTGCTGAAGCTATCTCCAGAGAGTGTGAGAAGATCACTGAGCAGGATCAACGCACGCAAAGCACCAGGTCCAGACAACATACCAGGTCGTGTACTGAAAGGTTGCGCTGATGAACTCA
>OMNZ01108720.1:0-24094 GCA_900303255.1 Lesueurigobius sanzi
ACTTGGGCCGCTGCGTCAGGCCTGTGCTTATAGTGCCAAACATGGTGAGATGTTCCTCTGGTGTCTCCAGCGTCATGGCACCCTTCTGCTGCGGGACACTTCACCTCTAGGACTCCACCCTCGTTTCCAAAACCAGACACCTGCCGCTTGCTCCCCATAACCAGCAGAGCTACTCCTGGCCAATGTGGTTCCGCGTTTCTCCAATTTCTATGCTGTGCCCAGTTCTCCGTTCACTTCCTTCCACTCACGCCGCGGTGGTGGACGTGGATCTTCCCTTCACTGTCCCTGGTGTCCCATCTCTCCTGCGCACTGGCTGCGCGCTCCGTGCCTCTCATGCAGTCACTTCATCCGGGCACTTCTAGCATTATGGCCCCTCCACCGGCCGTGGCCACAGTGGCCCGTGCCTATACCCAACGTTCCTCCTGAAATCCCTTGTTTGAGCAGTGAAGAATATATTGTTCTAGCTATGCTCCTATTCATTACACAGTGACCAGAAGTTATTCAGTCCATTCAGCCGAATACGGAAGTAGTATTAGCGATATAGCCTACATCCATGGCATAAACCCAAATTATATTTTTAAAAATTATTGTATTTTGCTTTTTGGTACGTGTTGATTATTAAATATATGTGTAATAAACAAATTTAAAAAATAGTAATTTTACAAATTTCAACATGTACATAATATGCAAAAAGACGCAATTCTTGATTTTGCATTTTTCTTCCAAAATAGAAAATACAATGAACGCAAAAGTACACGGACCCACAAACAACAGTGCCCACGTTTTTCAAATAATTATTTTGGAACATAAATAATTCTGTGCAAAATACTATATACCCAGGTTTGTTAACTAATATGTACAAATACGCCACCATTTGCAATAGAACTGTGCAGACTTTTACTGATTACAAAAATAGTCTTTTCTCAATTATAATTTTTTTGTAATTGTGGTAAAAGTTTTGACCACTCATACAGTAGAACAAAATGGAAATTGGTCATATGTTTATGCTACTAAAATAGTCAAAAAATTCACCAAAATTAACAAAAATGTGTAACTCAATTTTAACAAAGAACCTTATACCTAAGGCAGGAGTGTACAAACATTGTTCACTGAGGACTGCATAAGTGTATACGGCTTGGAGGGCCACAGATCAGTGGCCAGTTCTGTCAAACATCCAACTGGGTTCATTTCAGGGAGTTTTAAACCTTTCCCCACACCTGTATTTACTCTGTAACCTTATGCAAGCTCTGTGTCACAGTAAAATGTTAGTTTTTGAGGTTTTAATTGTGTGGAATTGTAAAATTTGCAGAAAAAGTTTCATGTCATGTGATGTGGGCCAATTCAACAAGAAGCTTGTGGGCCACCTGTTCTAAGGGGAAGAGTTGCAATAATCACAGTTAATTGTACTATTTGATTCATTTCACTGCCCTATGTCTAAAAAAGGTCCAGAGTATCCTCAATCCTTAGAACCTCCCTATATTTTTCTGTAACAATAAAAACATTAGGCAATAAAGTATTTCTGATTTTGATTCTGAAGTCTTTTCGACTGCTGAAAGAAAATGGACTGGTGAATTCGACTTCTGTGTGATGAGTAAAACATTACCAAACTGCACAGTAATAGTTGATTTACAAGTATTTATCATAACAACATTTTTGGAAACCTCTCCTTTCTATTATTGCGACTCACATTATCCCTGAAATCAACCCTAAAAACTGTAATGCGCCGTCTCTTTGTTGCTACAGAGCACGGTGGATAAACTCATAAAGAAGACGAACCTGGCTCTAGTCGTGGGAACCAACTCGTGGAGAGACCAGTTCATGGAGGCCATCACTGTCAGTGCAGGTAAACTCACACTTCCATATTCACACTTTTCTGTGGATTGAGTTGAGTAAATCAAATTTTGCAATGTTTTGGGGGGTTTAAAGCTTAATACATCAGACTAGGTATTAAATATTGATAGATCCTTCTGAACAAACCTTCAAAATATTGTTTCTGGAATACCTATTGGCTGTAGATGCTCCTAAAGTGGAGATGTTGTGGAAGGAAATGTAAGCAAAAGTTACAATTTTCTGTGCAAATCTTTGGAGAAACGTTGAATTGGCGGTCCAGGTGAAAAAATTGACGTCTGCCCCTATCTCCCCTTAATATTCTCATAGACTTATATATATTTTTGCTTGTTTCGCATCAGTATCAGATATTCCTTTCACCACAACACGCAAAACCCTCCTCACAAACCCGCTCGTCATCTCTTTGGGCGTTGAAATATTCAATCAAGTGCCGTTTTTACTTTTTCATGTTCCGGGTTGAAAAATGCATGTGATTCGGATGTACTGACACTTTGAATCAGTGCTCTGTCCCTGTCTGTCCCTCGGTGTCCTCTGTCTGCCGCCGGGACAGGGGACAGGCAGAGTTCGGGAAGGGACAACTTGTCCTCGGCGTGTCAGACAAGACGGTGATGAGCCGTGATTCAAGGGAACAGTTTAGGTCACCGCATGAGTCTGCACTTTCACATACTTCAGAGCAATGGCCCAGCAAGTACTTCAGGTCCCCCACTTCGAATAGTTAATGGTGTTGTCGCTTTTAACTAAAAAAAGAAATGGCTCAGTAATATGAATTGACATCATTGGAATTTGACCTTTATTCACAGATGTATCCTGTTTTCAACCTAATAACAACTGTGATAACTACGTACATACAGAAAAACTAGCAAACAGAGCATTTATAGCTAAACAAGCGCAGATAAAACTCAACATTTTCTGTCAGAAGTCCAGTAGCCCACTCCTCTTTCTGCTGCTGCCCTCAGAAATCCTTAAAATCCAAATACAGCCAGATATTCTCTCTTCCAAGATGAAAATGCACAAATATCCCCCGTAGAAGCTCCTCCGTGAGCCTCGTTAGCTCCACCATGACCGCTGTGTGTCTCTTCTTTACTTTTTTCAATATTAACCAAGTTACCGCGAGTTTGTACCAAGTTTGTAGCTGATTTTATTTTGAAATTCACCGGATATTCTCTCCTGTCGGCGCTTGACTTCCGGTGTGTCTCGTAATATTCCCGTGAGCTTGATCAGGGGCCAAAAATCCGCCAAAAATAGACTCCTCTCGGATTCTTTCCCGAACGCCGGAGGGCCTCGGTAAACGGAGACGAACATCGCAGAACTACTGTGAGTGTGCAACATTGATTTTAATGACTTTTTAAGTCTTCCGGCGTCCGGCCCGGATCAAGTGTGAGCCCGGTGTTAGACAAATGTCTAAAGGTTAGATAAAATGTTCTGAATTCATCTAAGGTGGTTGATGGTAATAATTGCTTGATAAACTCAGCTGTATCCTTTACTTCTTGCACTAAAAATGTATTTGGTGATGCAATTTTAGCCTTTCTTTAATTGTGACAAGGTTCATTTAGATGCACGCATTTCAAAAAGAAAAACCTAGTTCTACTCTAAGCTTGGGTGATTTTAATGAAAGCCTCAGAGATGACTTCCTAATGAATGGTGACGTATTACGCCAAGACACTGCAGGTGAATTGGGGAAAAAATGTAATTGAGCGACATCAATTTGAAACTTTTGCTGTACAGTGGGGGGGGGGGGGGGGGGGTTGCCACTAATTGTGCAACTTCTCCCACTTAAAAAGAGGCCTGTAATTTTCATCATAGGTACACTTCAACTGTGAGAGACAAAATGAGAAAAACAAATCCAGAAAAATTGCTCCCATAGTTGATTTTTCACACCAAGATTGCAGATTCAGTCTTCCCAGCCTGGTGCAGGTCTACAATTTTGTTTGTGTGTCCTTTGACAGCTCTTTGGTCTTGGCCATAGTGGAGTTTGTAGTGTGACTGTTTGAGGTTGTGGAAAGGTGTCTTTTATACTGGTAACAAGTTCAAACAGGTGCCATTATTACAGGTAATGAGTGGAGGACAGAGGAGCCTCTTAAAGAAGAAGTTACAGGTCTCTGAGAGCCAGAAATCTTGCTTGTTTGTAGGTGCCCGAATACTTATTTTCCACCATAATTTGCAAATAAATTATTTTAAAATCAGACAATGTGATTTTCTGGATTTTTTTTTTCTCATTTGTCTCTCATAGTTGAAGTGTACCTATGATGAAAACACTTTTTCCCCACTGTATATATTACTAATAATAATAATTACAAATATGAAGTCAAAATTTACAGGAAAAATATGATAATTTTATCTTTTTATAAGCCAGTACAAATGGCCAAAACTACCTATATTTTGGCAAAGAAATCGATAGCACCAGGTTTAAATGTGTGGTTTTATTTTGTTAGTTGTGTCCCTGCATAAGACTCACCTTTTGTCATTCATAAATTCCTCAATTAATGTAATATATTTGCGTCAGTAAATTGATATGCCTTCAATATCTTACATTTTCAAGACTTTTTAAACTTTATCAACCAATATCACTCCATAATTTCAGCCCTAAAACAGAAACACATCTTTGTTCTTATTTTACTTGTTTCAAACCAAAGCAAACCACTTAAATTACAATATCCAGTTCTTAAACTGAAGAAGGACTGAACACAAGAGATGAATACACAATATACTGTATGAGGACTTAGATCTATAGAGTCTACCCATGTTTTTTGACCAGCTTACTCTTAACGTACTCTAGATGTGGTTTCCAGTTTATCTCATGATCTATTCTTTCCTCCAAAAAACTTCTCATCTCATAAACCCGTCTTAGTTAGGTTACTTAGGTTGTATGTTCATTTATGATATTCCTATTGCCTTGTCTTCTGCACAGACGAGGATGAGGACGAGACGGGCGAGGAGAGGCTGCCGTCGTGCTTCGACTACGTCATGCACTTCCTGACGGTTTTCTGGAAGGTCCTGTTCGCCTGCGTCCCGCCCACCGAGTACTGGAACGGCTGGGCCTGCTTCTTCGTGTCCATCGCCATCATCGGAGTGCTCACTGCCATCATCGGGGACCTGGCCTCGCACTTCGGCTGCACCATCGGGCTGAAGGACTCGGTCACCGCTGTGGTGTTCGTGGCTCTGGGGACATCGGTGCCAGGTGGGTTTTACGGATCCGGGTGGAGCATCCGCGTTCTCCGTTGATGCCCTCCACTTGCAGTTTTCTTGCCCATAGCGGATAATAGACAGAGAAGTTTGGTGTGGCAGAAGGTTCCATGATGGTTTTTTGACTTGATTCCTGGGCCTATTCACATCCAATGTCCAATTATTTTGTCATAAAGGTGTTCAAGAGATGTACAGCATACAGTATGTGCAGCTATAACCACTAGGCTATTGTACTAAAGTTTATGGGGATCTAGATTTGCCTTGTAGCCTTGTAACTCTGGCCTCAAGACACAGCTATTTTTTTTGCAGTTCTCCAGCTGTGATTAAAGGCCCTGTACCTGATATTTTCCCTGGTAGTGGAATGAAATGAATGTTTTGTGGAAAAACACGTGTAATTATAAAGCAAGAATACTCAAGAACTTGACTATTGTAACAGGTAACCATGGAAATTATGATATTTAAACTTTACAAGCAATGATAGCAAACAACTCTAACCCTAACCCATGCCGACCACATCATACCAATAGACAGGAGCAACAAAAAGGTTAACGCCCCCTTTTCGGTGACAGCAGAGGCTGCGTCCATTGAGATGAATGGGGAAACGTCAGATGAGACCTTCACATTTACATCTGAAAAATAATAATTTATGCGTTTTGTATATTTGTCTGATATAAGAGGTAAACAAATCAAGAGATTTTTTTGCTGTAGAAGATTCACAGAAAGGACAGTTGATGTTTTAAAGTGGGCTAAAGTTAGCAGGAAATTAGCATGTTCGGACTTCAATATAAAGTGTTTAGTCGTCCATAGGTCAAAAAACGAATTCTGTTGAAATATAAGAAGCTGCAAAATTACTCACAGTTATATGGGCATTTGAATTTGATCATGGATTTGATCCAATTTGATCAAATTAAGCCACTATGAACGGTTAAACACTTTATATTGAAGTCCGAACATGGTAACTTCCTGCTAACTTTAGCCCACTTTAAAACATTAACTGTCCGCTCTGTGAATCTTCTACAGCAAAAAAATCTCTTGATTTGCTCACCTCTTATATCAGACAAATATACAAAACGCATAAATTGTTACTTTTCCGATGTAAATGTGAAGATTTCATCTGATGTTTCCCCATTAATCTCAATGGACAGCTCTGCTGTCACTGAGAAGGGGGCGTTAACCTTTTCGTTGCTCCCCTCTATAAGAAATGAATCGTGTGGAACTTTCCCTCTGTCTATGTCACGGACATAAACATGAAAATAAAAAGAACTTTTTCACTCATGTAAACCCAAGATGAACACAAGCTAAGACTTAATTACAAAAGGATTCAAACCTGAAAATATATCCATTCGTATTACGTTACTATTTAGCACAGATGAAGCTCGAAACACATAATAAGAAATGAGCGAAGTTATGAAGAGTCTTGACATTTGAGACAGGCCTTACAAACAAGCGTCCGAGATCATACCTTCATCAGACTTATACAAGGAATTATTTGCTGTGAACCACATACACATACAGTCCTGTTTTTCCAAAAGTTGCTGCGACAAAGTATTTCAAAAAGCCGTGAACAAGTTCTTGCTCATTCTAATAACATCATCCTATTGGCCTAATGTTAAGGCTCTCCTGAAGATTGTAATTGTTCATAAACACTTCTGTGTAGTGATAAGCGTGCCTCCTATCTGTATTCAACACCACACTATGCTAAAATACTTTATATGTTAAATAAGTGTCTTTCTATGAAGTGCCCATATCTCGGTCTATACCTTTTCCTGAAATTTATGAGACGGAAAGGCAGACAGCGTGGCCCTTCCCTACAGTGGTGTCAATGTTGAATAATTCATCTAATATCCTCTTTCTTTTACTGACACTTGATTTATTATATGGCTCCTTCATATTCCGCGGATTCCCTCGGCCCATTCGCTTTGTCATCCAATAGTTCTGTTATTTTGACCAGAAGAAACAATCCGTCTCTAAGCTTTGACAGTGTCAGCATTTCTGCTTATTAAAGGTCGTATGTGCGGCATTAATAAATTATAAGTGCATACATAAGGAAAACATAAATATTGGAAAGTGCATTGGGGTTGCATATATAAACTGAGGCAGATATATCAGAGGGGTTCGGTTGGTGAGCCCATGAGTGGCCCATCAGAAACGTGTACGATTAGAATTTTAGCTTGTGTCAATCAGTTATTACAGTAAAAGGTTCTGCTGGACTGAAGGAAAGGAGGAGGTCAAGACTAGCCAAGACTACCATACTTTCTGAAAATGTATTTCCGAAAACAGGCGCGTAGTATATCCAGAAATGCATGGTCCATGAGTGTCAAAACAAAAAATGTAGACTTCTGCTATATCAGCAGGAAGAGCACTGTTGTTTGTGTTTGATTGGAGTGAGAGAAGTTATAGTTTGCTCATAAACTGGGCCGTTGAAGTGGAGGCAGGGTAACTTGGCCAGATTGATAGTACAGGCAAAATGTCATTAGCTCACTGATATCAATCTGGAAAGGCTACGCTCAAGGCTCTCTTCAGGAAGAAGACTTTTCACTTTCTGCTGATTGGATCCAATCACAGCTAGCCCAAAAAACAACAAAGTGCTAAATCAATGAAATATTACACTTTTTAGCAAAGTTACTTGTGTTTATAGGTCTGTAGCAGCAGACCTCATGGTTTTCCACTCCTGCTGTGTTGTTAAATAGTGTCAAGTGGGGGCTTGTTATTATCGGCAAATGTAAAATCCACCAACTCACGGCAATACCGCCATGTGATCGTTGAAGCCTTTCAAGATGAATTATAAGCATGAAGGAGCCCATTTTCTATAAAAAATCATAATAATTGAAGGTTGAGAAGTCAGTAAGGGGAGCGCTTCAGGGCGAAAAATGCACAGCCAAATCAGATGCTCTTTAGGATCCTAGTAGACTCAATCAATGAATTTGTTTTGTATCGCAAACAGGAGTCATCTCAAAAAACAACAACACAGATTTGGAGTGTCACACAAATATAATATCAGACAAATCAAGCCTAGGGTGTCCCATATCCTTAGACCCTGCAGTGTGTCCATAAAAGAAAAAGAAAAAGTGGAGATCTGAGGCACTCCAAAATACAGATTTAAATGATAGAAGGTAATTGTTTTTCTTTTTGCGGTAAGGGGGGCATGCAAAACCTTCTTGCTCAGGCTCCAAAAAGACTGTTGACAGCCCTGCTCATAAGGATGACTATTGACTGTATGGATTCAAGACGAAACAGGACTCTGTGACACATTTTAATTCATTTGTTGAAGATTTGCCTGAGAAGCCTGTTGTTTGACAAAGGTGATGGATAATAGGCACTGCCAGTGCCCTTTGTGTTTCAGAGGCTTTTCTTTAATTTTCCACTCTCCTCTCTCCTCAGACACATTTGCCAGTAAAGTCGCAGCGGTGCAGGACACTTACGCAGACGCTGCCATCGGGAACGTCACCGGGAGCAACGCTGTGAACGTGTTTCTGGGCATCGGCATGGCCTGGTCTGTGGCTGCCATCTACTGGCAGTCCAAGGGAAAGACCTTTGTGGTGCCGGCAGGCTCTCTGGCCTTCTCCGTCACTCTGTTCACCATCTTTGCCTTCCTGGCCGTCTCTGTGCTGCTGTACCGGCGCCGACCGCACATCGGAGGCGAGCTGGGCGGGCCCTGGGGACACAGACTGGCCACTTCTTTGTTCTTCTTCGGTCTGTGGTTTCTATACATCCTGTTTTCCAGTCTGGAGGCCTACTGTCATATAGACGGCTTTTAAACACTCCGCTAAGGCGTGAATGAAAGCATAGGTCAATCTGAACAAACAGTGACTCTCCAAATCTCCCTCAAACCCAACTGCAAGGACACGGGCCACAGTGAAGTGTCCCGGATAGTGCCCGGGGGCCAGGCGTTGTCCATACAGCCGGGATGGGATGGGGTCCACCACCACAGAAGACAAGGGGTGGTCCCACATTTCCAATGGGACACAAAAGGAGTCAACAAGAGGTCTATTTTTCTCACACACAAGACGAGAACGACTTTTTCTAAGAAGTATTTTGAGGATAAAAATGCAAAAAACACATATAAAACAAAAAACAAAGCAAAAAGACAAGACTATTTTCTGGATAATGACAAATGCTGAGTGACAATGCAATGGATTCATAATATTTATTTTTTGTTTCACGTGAAGCTTAAATGGACTGGCAGAGCATTGAACAAAAAGGTGGACATTGTCAAACTGCCCTGGACATTACTTCAGTACTCTATACCTATCTATATATAATATTATTCCATTTTTCTGTATATTTTGAATATTTGTTTAGATGTGGTCACCTTCTTCTGCTCAAGGGGTTTGCTGTGGTGAGGGGTCAACGGAAAGGGCGGGTTCTACATTCAATCTATAGTCTACCGAGAGATGTCTTCACCTTTCTAAGTATCTAAAGGTCAAAACATTGCTCTCGTGCAACTTTTCACCTTTTCAATCAGAAAACATATAAAAAATGGTTGTTGCTGCAGATAAATCAGAGGTATTTTTCTACTGTTCCTTCCTGCACTTTGCTGTATAGATCTATTTATGAGACTTTACTTGTTCACTTGTGCAAAAGGCCAATACTAAAGGTGTATCCAGAGATGGGACAGTGCCTGCGGAGATGTGGCTGCGTTATAGGATTCATTCATATATTGTACTTCATTGACCACACATTTTAAAGCTGCGTCAATTGGGGTCACCTGATAGTAATAGAGTAGGATTATGTTCCAAAATTTCATCATGTCATAACTCTTTAGGTGAGTTTCTGAAAGATAGGCAAATGTTTTCAAACATTTCAGACTTTACACAGGCCTATAAATCTTTTGGGTTAGATTATTTTCTAAGAACAGTCTTTCTGATTGACCCTAGAACACTAACGCTCAAATTCAGAACACCGTCACTAACGCTGGGTGATTTTTACCCGAGATAATACACCCAATAAAAAGTACTTGTCATCAAAATATACCAATACATGACAAATTTGAGTAGTATTCTTTTATTTAAAACTGTGCCATATCTAACGAAATGAAAAAAGCATCATGAGGGGACCATATAAAAATGCTCCAAAATGAATGAAAAATTTGGAATTTGGGAACAGAAAATTCCTTTAAAAACAAAGAATGAAGATGGAAACTTGGTTTTTGGTCAACCCTTTCCTGGGATATTTGAGACTTCCCTGGTGAAGGCTCAGTGTCTTTGGCACACAAATAGCGGCAGGAGAGAGAAACAAAATATGACAAATTTTGAATTAAAAATGACCAGCTGACGAAAATAACTTTATCATAATATGAATTCTCCTTGAAATCAGCACTTTGTGATAGTTGTTCATAACCACTGCACTAAATAAACTAAACATGCAATTCCAGGACCACTCTAACTTACTCTTACTTACCTTATTCCTTACATGCAATCGGTACAAACCTACTTTACCTTCTATCACTAATGCTGGGTGAAAATCACCCAAACATGTGCCTGTAAAAGTGTGTTTTGGATTAGGAAAACACCATGCCATCAAAGATGTCAAAGACAATGCTGAAGCTGCCCAGAGACCCATGAGATAAACGCAGCATAATAAAAATCACATACATGAAAAAAAAACACCCGGCAATGGTGTAATGATATGCTATATCACCTTATTTCATTTGAATTGACTGCAAAACATATTGTTTCTTTGAGATATGACAAAAACAAAACCTTGATTATTGATCCATTTCACGTCTCAAAAGAAACAGAGAGCGAGATAGCAGTTTCGCTTTTATGTATCCACGTTACTATTTGGTGTTAACCTGAATCTCGTTCTGTTCCCAGATTAGCACAGTTGTGGTGGTGACAATTTAACAGCGAATGCAATTCTCTTTGGGTAAAGCATTTATATATTCTTGCTTGTTGACTCCTTTGGCGCAGCTTTAAAAACAACGGTCTTGGTCTTTGAAATTATATCACAACATGCATACACACAAACACATAGAATTAAATTCCTTTTTGGTCATCCGATAAAATATTTGGGAGACTAATTTCTTTTAGTTTAGACATAAGAAAATACCAGGAAAACTGTCCCGATAAGATGGAGGGATTATTACATGTTTTTTTTCATATAACTGGTGCTTTGACAAACTTCCATCCCAAGTGAAACCAATTATTAACCTTTTAGCTAAATGTAACTCACTTATGAGATAACCAAAGACATTTCTATGAAAATTAATTCCCATTTCAAGTAGCAGTGGCAGTATGTCTCCACTAGAGGGCATTGCTCCTCGCCTCCCAAGTTTTCTTCTTCCCTTAGCTCTTCCTTCAGTTGTAGTGAGCAGTGTTGTGTGGTACAATTGGACTTTCCCCTTCTTTTTAGTCTCCGGGACCACACCTGCTCAGCCCAATCTTCCTCTAGATTTCTTTCCGAGAGTATTTTTAGCAGAAAACAGTTGCACAAAATGAACAGATGGCTTACTAGACTCACTTTGTACATACTTTTTCGCGTACAAAGAAATATAAGTGTATTCGGAGGAAGCAGCATGTCTCATAATCACACATAATCTCTCTCTCTGCAATCATCTGAGCCAACGACAATGTTCTATTTTATTTATTCTTGTGTTAAATGCTCACCACTATTTCCTTGTTCATATGCATTGTACGACTAAGGACGTGCCAGTGACTATTTTGAGTAATTATTGTTCATTTGGATGTATTGATTGAGATTTGTCAAATTCGGTGTGTTTGTGTGCGATGCATGAGTCGAAGCCACTCAAACTACTTTTTTTTTTTCGTCTTGAAAATGTCTCGACAAGGTCATCTTAAGGTCATCCACGCCACTTCTTTGAGGCGCCAGTTTTCTTGCTCAGTCTGTTGGATAGAAGTGACTAAATTGTTAACAATAGACGAAGTGAAAGGGGAGTTAGTTTATTAACTTTGGTTTTATTCTTTGCATTACAGAAAACGGGGCACATTTTGAAAAGGGATGTTTTGTTTTTCTCGGCCTGCGATGATGAGATGTCAAGAATAAAAACGCAAAATTTCCAAAGCTGACAATGTTTTGAGATCAAACTGTTGTTCTTTTACTGTTAAATAAACGCAGCTTCCTTGTTCTTAACATAAACCCGGCTCGAGTCTATTCATTTACATTGTGCTCTGTTGTGAATGGTGAATTACAAGATTGAGTAAAGAGATTACTTCAGGGTTTTGGTGGTAAAGTGCAGCAGTGTGTGTAATAATTGCAAAACTGTGATAGGATTATAGCCTAATAGTTGACATATAGTGGCAGCACATCTCTACAAAGCTTACATTTACTTATTTTCAGGACTGTAATTCAGAAATCAGTTGCGGACAGATCTCTTGTAGTTATAATGTTACACCCTGATGGCTCTTAGTTACGGGAGAACAAGAGAAAGTTTACTAAAGAAACTTTTTCTATAGCTGTGCCATGGAAATGCATGTGGAAGAAGCTTAAAAAAAAATATTAACCAGGTACTACTGCAGTGTAGGTACAGTTGTGGCCAAAAGTTTACATACCCTTTTCAACTTTAGGCCATTTTTCATAGAATATAAATGATAACGCAAAAATCTTTTTTTCCCACTCATGGTTAGTGGTTGTTCAAAGCCATTTGTTGTCACAGAACTGAGTTTACTCTTTTGAAATCATAATGAAGCAGAAACTGAAATTGTAAGCAAAAAAAGCAAAGAAAAACTCACTTCAGCTGAAATAAATACAGGACTCTGACAAAACAGGACTCTCTGAAAAAAATGTATGTTTGTTTCAAGATGCACAATATGTAAACATTTGATCAGGGACATTTGGCTAGTTTCTAGTTGAAAAGCGTAAACAAACAGGTTTTTTGACAATGAATGGCTTCATGCAACCACTAACCATGAGTGAAATAAAGGTTTTTGTGTTATCATTCATATTGTAAATATGGGGCGACAGTGGCGCAGATGGTAGTGTCGGCTCGGTTGGGGGTTTGATCCTTACTTGCCCAGAGCCTTGAGTCCATTCTCTAGGTAGAAAAGCACTATTATGAAAAAATAGTAATATATGGCCGTTTCATTTTTATTTCACACATACAAATCTTCTTCATTGCACCATCTCCAGTGGGACAACATAACAAAGCACATAAAGTGGAGAGAGAAAAGGAATGGCCCTGTTTGGTCCAAAAACATTGCAGTAACACATATCGTAGATATAAAATTTAGACCTAATTCCTGTAATATTAGTAATTCTGATAATGCCACTAGGTTTACGTTGCAGTATGTGCTGTATTTGCAGATAAAGTTGCAATTGCTCTTAAAGAGATCTATGCCAGCAATAATTTTAATTGGAGCAGATGTCTTGACAAAATAGACCCAATAGCATATGTGCATTCTAATTAGTCCAGGTAACAGTGCACATATTCATCTATTCATCCATTAGGCCAATCAAACTGCTATTAAAGGCCAATACATTGAAAATCCCACTGAATGTAATGCTCAAACTACAACCTTTAGGATACATCTCAAAGGCTCACTGTAGCAGCTTGCACAGTATAAAAATAAAGATACAAAGGCTACTTAATTATCCTACTATACTATTATTGGTGCAATATACAGACGTCTACATAACAGGTTGTATCATGAAGTAAATCTGATCCAGGTTAAACCCACGGCTAAACCACACATGTTTGCGGTGTGGGTTTAATTCGCTGTAATTGGTCAAAAGCGGTTCACGCTGAGAAAAGGCCGAGCGGCGCTTCACGTTCCCAGTGGGCGGGACTGACGCCGTGACTGACGTGCCTTTGGACCAATAGGAGCCGGGGTCTGACACGCATGTTGCTACAATTGGCTTCGGTTTAAGACAGAGCATATGCTAAAGGTTTGAGCGAAGATTGCTGCAGATTGGAGCCGTTTTTTTTTTGCAATGGAAAGCAAGATTTAGATCTGGGGTGCGTTGGGCATGACCATCCCGGTAATGCAGCGGGACGGTGGCGAGTTTGGGCCGGGATTACCACCCAGTTAGCCCCGCGTTTCTGTGCATTAGGAGCGCGCCCGTGTCAGGTGTCTGTAATGCGCCAGCTCGCCCCTGATGGATCGCCTCCATGGATGCCTCCAAACCCGCCACGGACAATAATAACAGTCTGAGTCCCAACCCTGGCGACGCAGAGGAGGGGGATGTGTTTGAACCGGACAGGGGGCCCAGGGCGGCGGGGACCAGCGTGCTGTGGACCGCGGTGTTCGACTATGAAGCCACTGCGGAGGACGAGCTCAGCCTGCGGAGGGGCGACGTGGTGGAGGTGCTGTCCAAGGACTCGCTGGTGTCCGGTGACGAGGGCTGGTGGACCGGGATGATAGAGGAGCGCGTGGGCATCTTCCCCGCCAACTACGTGAGCGAGGGGAAATGCATGGACGAGGAGGACGAGCGGGACACCTCCGAGCAGATCCCCGTGCCTCCTCTGCACCGTGAGTATTTAGCCCATTGTAGCCATCGCAGCCAATCAAAGCAGGGGCGTAACCGAGGCTGGGACAGGCAGTGACACGGGCCCAGAAGAAAGGGAATAGACAAACATACAGCTCTTACAATAAAAGCAATGGGAAGGGAAAGGACACAAGTCACCCACATGGGCCAATTTATTATTCACTCTAATTTTACATCCACTGTATAGCTTCTTATTAGGGCTGCACGATATTGGAAAAAAAATGTATTATTACGATACTTGGATAAACCGTTCCATTCAATTCAGACACATGTAATATCTTTTTCAGCAAATTGTGTCAAAAGAATACTCCAAAACACTTAATCCGAACCAAACCAAGGCCAAAAAATGTGCAAAAGTAGGAAAGTTATAACTAAAACTGAACTTCTGCACATTTACAAGTTCAATTCCAATCAATGAGTCACCAATAAACACAGATCAATATCAAACATCAAATAATGATCAAACAAAATGTCACAAACACTTGTCCATGTGTCTATGCATGTTTGGTTTTAGAGATTGGTGCAAAAAATGTAAACATTTCAGTCAGATGGAAGACTTAAGTAGCCTAAATATGCAATATTTTGTGGCCTAATATTAATAATAATGGTATTTTTTTGCGATATATTGTGCAGCCCTACTTCTTACTTATTTACTTAGCTGTCTGAAACATTGTGTACTGGGAAACAAGGCCTAAACCAGAGCAAAAATGTGTTCTCATCCTACTGAAAAATTGTTATGACACATGACAGTTAGCCCTTCTGCTACTTAAATTACAGTAAAATATTTTTGTTGAATGCCTAAACGTGCATAGGGGAATAGGATACACTACCAAGATGTTGAACTTGGATTAATCATAGTAATAAAGCAGTGACCAAACCTGTATATTTTATGTGTGGCGTTGAACCCCTGACCTTTCACTTTTCACTTCACAGGCTGACTAAACTGCACAACTTGCTGATCTATAAATACACACTACTATCCTACCGTAATACAACTTCAAGTATGAAGGGATTCCTCAAATAAAGAGCAATAGAGCGATAGTCGCATGGGCAACAATGACAGTGATGTGGAATGACACGAGCAGAACTAAAGGTCTATCCTCAAAATGTCAACCAGCACAAAGGCTGTTTAAACTGTTGGCCCCTCGTTTGGTCTCTGCTCCTGCGCCCTGACCTGAAGGCCCCTCGCTCGGCCCCTGGTGGACTGGCACAGGCAGCAGGTTGAGAGTGCTGTGTCACGGTCCAGCCCTCGAAGCATGTCCACCTCTCCTCCTCCTCCATGTCCTCTCTCCTCTCCAATCTCCTGTCTTCTTCTTCTTCTCGTTGTCTGTGTGAGCTACAGTGAGGGATTCTCTGGAGTCAGGTTTCAGATTGTCTTCCATAAAAGCAAAACGGGGAGCTACAATGTTTTGATGTTATTTTTTAGGCCTTGTTCGAGCCCAGATCCTTTCTCTCTCTCTCTCTCTCTCTCTCTCTCTCTCTCTCTCTCTCTCTCTCTCTCTCTCTCTCTCTGTCTGTCTGTGTATGCCTGTCTTTGTATCTAGGGCAGGACTAGGCAGCGTCAGGCTCGGGGGCAAAATCCGTCCCTCTATCATGGAACTTTTGGACCCTCAAGATAATTTTGAGAAGTATTCTTACTGGAAAAAAAATACTTGTCTCAGATAAGATAATGGCTTAAAAGTGCCAAAATTCAAAGGATTTGAGTATACTGTACACTATTTTAAATTATGATTGCCATTGCCATATGGAACAAGTATTTCTTTCTTGCCATGGACATTTTAGTCTTAAGTGTACAAGTTAAATTGATGTAAGAGAGTCCAAATCCACTCCAAATCATCACATATCTTACTTTACTCACTTTTATGTCATTTATCTTATTTTAGGCAGCCATTTTTCTACTGCAGAATATTCTTACTCTTTCTAATATTGAAAATGCATCAAGGCACTACTACTAAATGTATTGGCGTGTATAATTCTAAGCCCATACATGTCTTCCCTCCCTGGATCAAAGGCGACTGCGGCGAAAGGCTCCTCTTATGCCGTGTGAAAAGATTAGCTTAAAATGTTGAAGTGCATTTCTCAGAAACTCCCAGAATCACTTTATTGATCGCTCTTATACAGCCGGGCTTCAGATCCAGTGCGGGATCACATTTTTCTTGCTGAGGTAGTTCAGGCCTCTCCATGCTCCTGCTGCAGTGGCAAAAGGCACAACTGCTGCGGATAGTTCTGCTTCTCATCACTATTTTCTGTCATTATTTTTGATGAAAACTATATACTAGACCACAATTTTAATCTATTTGAATGATTTAAGGACATTTGAACAATAAATTAGCTTGGTTTCAATCATTACAAGAACAATATAATCAATAATTGTTGAAAAATGAGTTGCTAGAGACAACTTAAGTGTAATAAAATAATTCTGTGATGAGCAAGTGAAGCCTGGGAAGGTGTCCATACACAAGAAAGAAATGATGAGGTACCTCTTTTTACCTAAACAGTGTCATCAGGTAATATGGGTCACATACAGTATACTGTATCTATCAAACACAGTGTATTGTTTATTAACTACTCCAAAAACAGCATTTTTATACTATGTAAATGGCTTCTGTTACTACACCACTTCAAAATGTCAAAGCTTTGAACATTTCTCGCTATTATTCCTTGAGACCAAATTGTTACAGTATTTGGTTCTGCACTATTGTATTAACACTGCTTACTTTTGGGCCACGGAGCATCCTTGTGACTGTGGTCCACGACTGTGCCTCTGGCGGTCTCTCTGTTACTGCAGTGTTACTGGCCTAGTTTCAAAACTACCTGAAATATTCATTCTAGTGAGTCGGCCTGCGAAGGAAGCGCTCCGCACTGAACGCCTCAGAGCCATAGCGTGACCCGTAACTATGAGCGTATTGTCCCGGCTTGCATCAACCTTCAACCATATTTTCTCCCACCATGCTACCTGCCCTCCTTTTAGCCCAAGATTGGAGCAGATTTGAGGGCATATGCCACCTCTTGTGTAACAGTAATTGAGAGATGCTGCAGTATTTGGGGCAGCGCAGCTATGGCTTAGTAGAAAGCATCTCAAACTCCATGACCATGTTTTTAGATCCTATATAAGAGCTAATTCGCCTTGACACTTTTTTGTGAAACTGTGGATCTTTCACAGCAAATAAGCCAAATTGAGCTGCATTTACGTATATATATTGCAAAAAATAAATCTTCTTGAAATAGAAATCTGTCAATGAGTTTATTACACATAAAGGATGAACAAATTTACCAGACAGAAGATTGCCGTTGTCTTTTTCTTAATTTAAGTGTGATAAACTAACCCATTGGCAGATTTCTTGAAACTAGTTACTCAAAATAGGGCAAATTAACTTATTACAAGAACATTTCTAGATTTCTTTTTGCAGTGTGGTACTGTATTATAAGTGTCATGCTATATAAATATAGACAAATAACAAATTTTACCTTTTTCCTTTCCTCCTTCCAGTCCTGGAGATCGACTTCCCTGAGCTGACGCTGGAGGAGATCATCGGCGTGGGTGGGTTCGGGAAAGTGTACCGCGCTGTGTGGAGGGGCATGGAGGTGGCGGTGAAGGCGGCCAGGCGCGACCCGGACGAGGAGGCGGGACAGATCCTGGACAGCGTTCGCCAGGAGGCCAAACTGTTCGCCATGCTGAGCCATCCCAACATCATGGCGCTGCTGGGAGTGTGCCTGCAGGAGCCACACCTGTGCCTGGTGATGGAGTTCGCCCGCGGGGGCCCGCTGAACCGCGCTCTGGCTGGGAAGCGCGTCCCGCCCTGCACGCTGGTGGACTGGGCCGAGCAGGTCGCCAGGGGCATGCTGTACCTCCACAGCCAGGCTATTGTGCCCATCATCCACCGGGATCTCAAGTCCAGCAACAGTAAGATGCTTTTCTTATCACTGTACTTTTTTATGAGGTTGGGATGGGGTTCTTCATTTCCAGGCTGGGTGGAATGATGCCCTCGTCTTAGCCTGGCTTCCTCCATGTATTACATACCTGGGAAGAGAGTTTGGGAGTCCGCGGTTGGGGCAGCAGTTCAAATCGAGACTCGAGGCGGGACTAGGGAAACTAATCAGAGAAACACGTATGTGATGTAAACGCACAGCGACCAGGCAGCGAATACATCTACGTATTGTAAGAAGAAAAGCCTTCGGCACAGTTGGTTTTTGTGGTTTTAAGAACAATTGCAGCTCATAAGCCAGTGGCAAAACTTTGCTTCGTTGTGGCCGCCATCTTGATTGTTGTGGTTCGTGACTGGGCGCATTATGGGAAATTCTGGAGCTGAAAATTATGTATCGTAAACTCTTGCCTATTTGACTCCCAGACAGTCTTCCCAGGTATGTAATACATGGAGGAGGCCAGGCTGGTTTGTAGGCTAAATTTAAGATAGTTTCGAAAATGTGCCCTTTTGCCCAGTCATTCTAAGATCCAGAACTCCCCAACACATTGTTGTCCATGACTTGCACATAATAGTCCAGTAAAAGTTCTTTTGGTCTCCTATTGTTAATCTTTTTGGTTTGTGTTATGTTCATGTTTGCACTAAAATATATACAGTATCTGGAAGAGTAGTTTTATTATTCATATTTGAGCTGATGCTGAAAGTTATTACAGCTGAGATGACTCCTTAAAGTGGTCCTTTAATTTAATTTGTTTCATTCAATTGCCTTCCTAGCATATGAAGCATATACAGTATCCTGCTAGCCGTCATGATGCTAACAGGATATTTATTCCGTTAAAACTAATGGATACTGTATCCTGTTATGGAGACAATTTTGAGGACTTTCAGAGGAGAGTAACTTATTAAGTTAAGAATTGTTATGGTTCTTATTATTCATCACTTAATAAATAAATAGATGACATGACACCCCAAATTATGTTGCGTACTAATCTCTACATCCCTAAAGGAAAGTCCTGCAAAGCCCATTTGTGTATTTTTGTCATCATGATTTCCTTGCTGAGAATCAGTGCAGAGAGGAAAAGTCATGTGTTTGTGGAGCGGTTGTAATCTTGCATTTTACTGGACCTCCTAAATCCCAAGCCTATTACTGCGGATTTGGCCTGCGCTCTTTCCGCAGCCACTTCAATGGATCCTCCTCCAGTCAAATGCTCCGCTCCCATTGGCTCTGTCTGCGCTGCTCAGACCACTTCCAATAGGACTGCTACTGCTAAGTCACTCTGTCTATCGGCATAACAGGCTTTGGGGAAAACCCAGTCCATGATGCAGGCCAGTGCAACATGCCAGCAATATTTGACCTCTGTTTTTAAAAGTTTTGGAAAATAAACTTGAAATCTGTGCTACTGAATAACCGTGTATGTATTTAAAGTGCCTTGGTCATACCCCGTGTTTGGTTGGAGGTTGTTGTGTAGTGGTAAACTCACACTCCACTGTGACGCAGACTGTGGTCATGTAGATGTGACTGACTACATTTAGCTTAGGCCACAAATGTGTTACAGACCCAAGTCAGATTATGCCAAATCAAAGAGGAGATTTGCACGGTGTAGTTTGTGGCAAATGTTTATTCAATATTTCCCTGATGACGTTGAAATCATGACCAACTTGTAGCGAGATTTGACAATGTAACTGCAAGAGTTTAAAATCCTAATTTAGGTAATGGTTGGTAAACTGTTAAATGTTAAATGGAAATGAAAACTTTTATGCATCTTTTTACACAGATACTGAAGTGCTCTTATTATTTTTTGCCACTTTGATAGTACTGTATATGAAAATCTGTTCACTGGTAAATAGTCCAATTAATATTGTGTTTTTAAGTACAGACTCACACTGGAGTTGATTAAACCCCATAATTATGTCATTATTATTATTGTGTAATATTAAATGTAAAGTTTGCTGTCTCCGAGTGTAAGATATAACTTTAGTAATATACTGTATAACTGATACAGCTCACTGCAGTTTCAACTAATGTCCTATATACAACTCTTCTTTGGCCTTTTGCCAGTGTCTGTTCATACATTACCTTGAGTGCAGACATTCTGCCTGTGTTTAGTCCCCAGAGCTTTACATGTACTTTTACTTGTGACTATGCTGGTCTATAGTGTGTTGTGTTGGAGCCACATGCAGCAGATGAAGGGGGTTTGATGTTGGCCGCAGCCTGTGGACACACCCCGTCTCTGGGCAGCTCCGGCAGATGGCCTGGCAGCTCCTGGAGCCGGTGGCTCAGGGAAGCGAGCTGACTAACGCTAGATATTGTGTCTTCATGGAGATTTTGTGAGAAAGGTTTGCTGATAGATTCAGTTTGAGTTTGTCTTATCATGGCGACCAGGTATGATAGGGAGGATATCGTACAAAACATGATACTTTACTTTATATTAGTATATCAAATTATCAATATCAAAATAAATCTCAGTTGGACCTTGGTGATTTTGCAATATATTGTGGATTCTTGCAGTATTGTGTCACCTAAAATGGTGATAAAGATTATTTTTGTGATATGTAGTAAAGCTCTACATTTTTATTATATTGCAGTAGTAGGAATCTTTTTTTCTCTATTTCATGCTTTATGAAATGTTTTCCTCTCTTTGTCTCATGGTTTCTTGCCTTCTCTGTTTTCTTCTTCTCTGTCCTTTCCAAACCTTTCATGCCATTTTCCCTACTATTTTGTTCTGTTTTCTAAATATCCTTTTGCACCTTTTATGATTGTGTTTGTGAACATCCATCCCTCCCCAACATTCGACTCTCCTCCTCCTCCTTCTCCTCCTTTATCGTTTTATTCATTCATTCCGTTCTTAATTTTGTGGAACCTCCAATCAAAATCCTACCCATTGCCCCGTTGCCCACCCCACCTCACCAACTCTAAATTTAGTCCTAATCCTGGAGCGAATAGAAATGGAGGATCTGAGCAACAAGACGCTGAAGATCACAGATTTTGGCCTGGCCCGAGAGTGGCATCGGACCACCAAAATGAGCGCGGCCGGGACGTACGCCTGGATGGCCCCCGAAGTCATTCGCTCCTCCACTTTCTCCAAGGGCAGCGACGTGTGGAGGTGTGCTCAGTCAGGTCTAAATCTTAACTAGTCAAAATAACTCTGAATTTGAGTAATTTAAACTAAACTACATATTTATTTTTTGCAGTGTAGGAGCTTACAAGTTTTTTTTTTATTTTGTGAAACTTACACAAAGAGAACTGCTGCTATTATGTGCTCTTCACAGCTGTCTGAGCATTCTGACAGTAAACACAGCCAAAAACAGAAAAGGCTTTCCACAGAAATCTATTTCGCTCTCGATGAAGTTGAGCTTTTGCTGCAGTCACCATGGAAACACAGAGAGCTTTAAGAAAGAACAAATTACTGTGTTGTAAAGGCTCCGCAAACTGGGGCAGGTCAAAGAGAGCATTCAAGCATAAATATAATTGTATATTGGAGGGGGCTGAGAATTCACACGCAATAATGTCAAGATATGTAAATAGGAAGACTATGTTTATTTGACTAACAGAGACTATTGAAATGACAAGAGACCATATCTCACAATGGGACACACTACTGTATATAAACTAAAATATGGGACACTATTTAAAGAATGTATGTGTTTACAGTAGAATTAGTTAATGGCAGATAATGGTGTAAGCATTGGTCATTTAGTCATCATTTTACACCAGTGAAGTGGTAATTTTATGAAGAAAGGTTGATATCGCATCTCAAAGTGTTCTCAAAAGTGGGGGTCGCAAGCACAGAGCTGGGGGTAAATATTGATACCCCCATTGATGAGTATATTTCATATAATTCTTAATAGGAAAAAAAAGCTAAGATTTGTGAATGTAATCAAGTAACAAAGTAAACAATTTAAATAGATGTATTAAACCAGATTTTAAAAGTTTTTTTCAGGGAACGGACCAAACGTTTTTGGGAACGTTTGGTCTAGTCTAAGATAAACCTGAAATGTATTTTTGATTATTATGCTCAAAGAAAAGCTATTTAAAACATTTAACCATTTTCACAATAAGGTGTTTAACTATTGGACTGATAATTTCAGTATATTAGAGTTGCACTTTCTAACAAATCAACCCCATCGAGGCAGGGGGTACTCCTTGTATAAAGAAAAGGGTACACAAGTCACAAGACAAAAAAGGTTGGGAACCACTGGTCTAGTGGGTAAGGCTGCTGCCACAAACACAAAACACTGTGACCAGGATTGGTTCAAGTCCTGACTTTGGCAATTTGCTGGTTGTTGCTCCCTTTCACTCCGAGCTCTTCTGTCCAATAAAGCGACCCATATGCAGTATACAGTATGGTTGCATGGTGAAAGTTAGGCCCATTTACAATAACAAAGTAAAAAAAAAATTGAAATCAGAGAAAGCTATTTTTTGACTCTTGCACTTTCCAAGATGGCAGTAAATATTGTGTTAGTCCTAGGCGCAGACAAATACAGAGAGTAGCTTTGCCGATGGAAAAATCATAATGAAAAAGAAATCTCCCATAAGAACATGGATTACATTATATAAGTAGCACAAACGACACTCCTTCTCTTTCTAACATTTATTCAAATTAAACAAACACTTTGCCTACTTAACATTCATATATTCACAGCCACATTTTATCCACTGATTGACAAAGGCATTAGAGACTAATGGATAGTGACGCGTTTTCTTTCTTTGGTGTGTGTTGAAGTTATGGCGTGCTGCTGTGGGAGCTTCTGACCGGAGAGGTGCCTTTCAGAGGGATCGACGGACTGGCCGTGGCGTACGGGGTGGCCATGAACAAACTGGCTCTGCCCATTCCCTCGACCTGCCCCGGGCCTTTCGCACGACTCATGGAGGGTAAGATAGAAAGAGGGAGCTCTTCTTTTATAGGTGTTCTGTTGGATTATGAGATTTGAAGTTTGGACCTCATTTCCCAGGTGCTAAATACTTAGAATGACATGATAAAAGACTCTTGGAAAGCTGAAACCAGGCTTTCCAAGAGGAGTAAAGAAAAAAGTAGCAAAGGAGGAAGATAGCTGAATACCTCTGCTTGCTCCCTGAGTATTGTTCCATCATTAACTTTTCCCTCAGCCTGTTGGAGTCCAAACCCTCACTGCCGCCCGGCGTTCAGCTCCATCCTGCTTCAGCTCATGGCCATCGAGGAGTCCGGGTTCTTCGAGATGCCGGCCGAGTCCTTCCACTCCCTGCAGGATGACTGGAAGCTGGAGATACAGGAGATGTTTGACCAACTCAGGATCAAGGAGAAGGTGAGTTTGTCATAAGCATCCACTATAAGAGGCGAGACACTGCAGGTGAATAGGGACAAGAATTTAACTGAGTGATATCAATATGAAACTTTTACTGTATTTTACGAATATGAATATGAAGAAAAAATGTATTGCAAGTTTTCTGCCATTTTATTTTTTCATATGAAAATAAGGCATTTTAAGTGAGAAAATTGCCAAAATTGCATGTTTACAGCGACAAAATTTATAATGGATAAAGCCAGATTCAAATGTATGCCTTTATTATATTATGTTGATATATTAGTTGCACAGAGGGGATTTTGGATATCTTGTTTAGTTTTTAGTGAGTAAATCTGAAAGAAAAAATTCAAATTTGGCCTTGTTTTTTGAGGGGGTTTCAAAACTAAATAAATAAGACTAGGAATGATATATTA
>OMNZ01108724.1:10692-26969 GCA_900303255.1 Lesueurigobius sanzi
TTCATTTCTTTTGACAGTCAGCTCTGGCTTATTGAATGTATTTCTTTTAGTTTAGAAATGTATCATTCTTATTTAATAGCAATAAATTGTTTATGGTTTTTCTCAAGGTTTAATACTGCAGAAATACGGCAGAAAGTAACAAAGTAAAGTAAGTACAAGTAAAAAGTACAAATTTTAGGTACTTTTACTTTACTTTACTTTACTACATTTCAGTACCTGTCTGTACTTTCTACTGCACTGGGTTAAAAGTATTTTATTTTCAAAGTGACCTCTGTATGACCAACTGGTTTTGTCCCAGTTTAGACTTGGTTTAGTGGTTTACTTGTTTAGGCCTGGTTTAGACCTGATCTATTCCTGGTTTAGTCCTGGTTTATCCCTGCTATAGACCTGATTTTGTCCCAAGTTAGTCCTGGTTTAGACCAGGTTTAGAACTGATTTAGTCCTGGTTTAGTCCTGATTTAGTCCCGGTTTAGTCCTGGTTTATCCCTGGTTTAGACCTGGCTTTGTCCCAATTTATTCCTGGTTTAGTCCTGGTTTACTCTTGGTATAGACCTGGCTTTGTCCCAATTTAGTCCTGGTTTAGACCTGGTTTAGACCTGATTTAGTCCTGGTTTAGACCTGAGTTAGACCTGGTTTTGTCCTAATTTACACCTGGTTTAGACCTGATTTAGTCCTGGTTTAGACCTGATTTTTAGTCCTGATTTAGTCCTGGCTTAGTCCTGGTTTAGACCTTCAAAAACAAAGTAAGTAAAGAACATTCTACAGTGTATACTTTACACTTTTTCTTAAGTAAGAATATGCAGTACTTCTTCCACCACTGGTTCTGTGATGTGGCATACTGACTTTGAACATTATTTGAAATCTAATTCTAAGTGAAGTATAAATAGTCAGGATTTGCTCTGCTGTTGTTGCTTCTCATGCTGTGCTAAATGACCTACTATTGAAAACCTTAAGTCGATTCTCTTCACATACACAGCTGTTTTGTGTTTTGGTGCTTTTAGTTGCATTCAACACTAACTGGGACTCTTGAGTCTATGATGTCATCAGCCAATGCTTGATCCTTGTTTTTGAGTTCACACAAAGTGCCAAAGGGAACAGTCTTCTTCCTCTCGCGTTCATTGCTTCATTAGACCTTCATTACACTTTCTACACAGTGCTTCTTCACCTTTGTAAATGACAAGACACCCGCGTGCTAATAGTTTTCTTCAGCTCACAGTTCCCATAGTGCAATTATTCACTGTATGCAAACAATGTGCCTGATAGGATTTCTACCATTAGTCTGTGTAGTAACATCTCTAATGGGCTCATTGTGCAGTGTGGTTACTCTGTTTCTGCTACTCTGAAGTTCACGGAGGTGACATTTAGTATAGTTCCTTAGGATTTAGGCTCGTGCCACTTGTGTTCAGGGGACACACTGCATGTTTTTGTCTCTCTTAAGGTGTAAACTTTCACCTGGAAACAAATAAATGACCTAATCTTACTATGAGGAGTGTAATGATCGCACTGATTCAGCGTTTCTCCATAGAACTACAGTATATGGGAAATTGCAAATTCAATGACCATCTTCTAAAAATCGGTCTGTGTAGGTTCTCAGTCGTACAGGTGTTCTCCATCGTAGGCAAAGATTTCTCAGTCTTCATCTGTACTCTGTAGTTGAAGTGTCGGACGTTTCGCTCTTTATTCAAAAGCTTTGTCAGCAAAAGGGTAGACTTGACACCCTCGTGGGACAGAAACCACACCTATGTTATTCTAATGAAGCTGGTCCATTGGCCAGGGCAGGACCATAGATAGGTGTGAACAGCCTTAGAACTAATTGATTAGGTGTGAATAGGTCAGATGTTTTTCCAACCTTTAGAACCAAGAGGAGGTGGGACTTAGAGGTCAACTCCTCCTACTAGTTTCTTCTTAAGAGACCCACGAGCATGCCAAGTCTACTCATTTGCTGACAAAGCTTTATGGATAAAGAGCGAAATGTCCTACACTTCTGTTACAGAGTACAGATGAAGACTGAAGAATCTTTGCCAATCTTCTAAAAATGCATTTTTCTCACATTGTGGGGACAACATGTCCACTTTAGCAGCTCCTACCGACTCCAAACGATCAAGTCTTGTACTTAACAATATTTGGAAGGGTTTTTAAATATGTAATTCCTAGCCTGATTTATTGATTGTTGAACCCTAAAACAAGGCATAATTTGAATTATGTATTCATTAATCCATCCATCCATCTTCTTCCGCTTTATCCGAGGCCGGGTCACGGAGGCAACAGTCCTCCTCCAGCTCTTCCTGGAGGATCCCAAGACGTTCCCAGGCCAGCCTAAAGACCTCATCTTTCCAGCGTGTTCTGGACATTAATCACTAGTTTATTCAAAAACTAAACAAGATATCCCAAGTCCCCTCTGAACAAATATTTTAACCAATATATCAACAGAATAAAATCATACATTTAAACATGCCTCTATGCATTCATCACTGAAAACATAGTACATTTCGTTAATTTTTGCACATAAAATCCCTTTAAATTGATATGAAAACATAAAATAACATTAATAATCATTTATGTCTGCAATCTCCAGCAAAAGTTTCAAATTAGTATCTCAATTTCATTTTTTCCCATTCACCTGCAGTGTCCGACCTTAAAAGTGCTTCTTTAACTTTCTATCAATGTCATATCAGTTGGCGTGGGTGATTTGAGGGCCCTTGGTCTCTCCGAGTGGCATTGCCTGTCGGTGGCAGATTGTAGGACATGACTTGTGCCCGAGGCTGGCAGCTAACTTGTCATCCCCCGTCTGAGAGGACGACACTCGCACGTGGACTTGAACCTGGAGATTTGCTGTAGCGGCGATGAGGTTTTAGAGTGCGGCCAAAAGGAAGTAGTCATAGTAAGGATTAGGTCAGTGGTCCTCGCGGTTTTGAGCCGAGATATGTCGTATTTGACGGTGTAGGTGATGCATAACAACAAACTGAAGGGACTATATGTTCAGTTAAGTTGTTCAGCAATTTTTTCAATTTTCAAATTTTGGGGCAGTTAAATCTATGTACTTACTCAATGTTTCTCCACAGAACTACAGTATATGGTTCTGGAACTCACTCCCACAACCCATCAGAAACTCGGACTCACTACTGGACTTTAAATCACTCCTCAAAACCCATTTGTAGAAACTAGCTTTTCCCTAAATGTTGTTGTTTTTGTCCCTTTCTATGTAAAGCGTCTTTGAGTGTACAAAGTTTGGTGCATTATTATTATTATTATTATATGGGAAAGTGTAGCTTCAATGACCTGCAATGCATTTTCCCCACATTGTGGAAACAACATCTCCGCTTTCATAGCTCCTACAGACTCCTAACTTTCCAGTCTTGTCCTTAACAATATTTTGAAGGTTTGTTCAGAGGGATTCTTCAGTATTTACTTTCTAGCTTGATTTATTGAGTGTTGAATTCCAAAAACAAGGCACTTTTTTAAATTTTACAAATTCATTGACAAATAATTGGTAAATTTTGGGGCAAATAAAACCATGAATTTAAGTCTGGCTTTATCTGTTACTTAGATTTCTTTCCTTTCTTTCCTCATATTTAAGTCAGTAGTACACAGCAAAAGTATCACATTAATATCAGTCTATTTAAATGTTTCCCTATCCACCTGCAGTGTCTGGCCTTAACTAGTCAAAGCACCACCAGAAGTCCCCCACGTCCCCCCGAACGCTACCTACTCCCCTGTTTGAGAACCGCTGGATTAGGCAGCTGTTGTACATTGTGCCTCGGTCCTCGCTTCCATGTAGGAGCCACTGTCTGCCCGATCCGTTCTGCATTCCTGCCTGTTATGGCTCCTCCACACAGCTGTCACAGTTGTTGATACCCCTGCCCCCTTTGGCCCGCTCTCTTTTTAACAGTTTTTTTGATTGTGTCGTTTCGGGGGCCCTTGCACTTACCTCCCCTCTGCTTTTTCTATTGACCCTGAGCCCTTGTCGCTGTAACTCACAAAGCCACCAGATCTGCCTGTAAAAGTTTTTGCAGGCATGTTTTGCAAAGCCGACCCGAGGACATGTTGCTTGTGTAAGTGTTTAAAGAATAGAAATACCTATTGGGTTACAGACAGTTGTCGTGTCAGGGAAAAAAAAGTTTGGCCTTGGTTAGTATCATTTGTGAATTGGTGTGTTCAGGTATATTTATTCTACTTTGGTAGAATAAATATACGTCTTTGTGTCCTTTAAGCGTCTTTGTGTCCTTTTAAAGCATCTTTGTGTCCTTTAAGAGCGCTATATAAGTTGCATGTATTATTATTCATGTATTATTACTTATTTCTTCTAACACTGTAGAAAAAGCCTTTTCTAAAGAATAATTTACTGCCTTCACATTTTGCCCTTCAGATTGGAGCAGGGGCGTGCTGGGACATTATTTCGGCCTGGGGGTTTTATCACTATCTGCACTTTAGCTTGAAGGCTAGGGCGCATACCTTATAAGTTTGAGGTGGTGGGATCTATTCCCCGTGATGTGTTCTTTCTTTTTTAACATGGGCCACACACATGATCTGGACCTGATGTATCTCCAGTCAGCATAGCGGGTAACTCAAATTAAATGTAGACTCTTATACACATCGCTAATGTTTGTTCAGCTCCTGCCTTTTCTCTGTCCGCTGCTATCGCCGGTGCAGCTTTGGACCGTACCAACTTGCACTAACCCAGAGGTGTGTTCTACGTCCCATGGTATCTCAAACACATGATGCTAAAGTGGTTTCTGTTCATTATTCTGTTCATTATTTGATAGATTTACATGAAAGAAAATGTTAGTGTGAAATTATTCATGTCTGAAATAGCCCCAGGCTCCTGCTGCAGCCCAGTTACAGCCTATAGGCCTCTAACAGCAAAACTGAGAGAGTAAGAGAGTCTCTGGCGGCCCAAAAGTGACACGGCCCATCCTGTACTGTCCTGATTGTGTATCTTCAAATACAATAGGTTGCTTTCACGTGACATCACGCCATTCTAAAGACTCGATGGTTTAAAATTGAGGTGGAGGGCACCTGAAAATCCCATGGTGGTAACTGTCAAAATGCAGATTTCTAGTCTTACTTTATTGCTAATTCCTAGGCCAATCCACATGAAACAAAAACTGTCACAAAGTTTTAAGTCTTCTCTGTCAGCACATATGAACTAAGGTCTAATTATTTTCACATAAAAATGTTGTGATATTCAATCACTATTCAATCACTATTTACGCAACGGCCCTCAGTCGGCTGTACATGTCCATATGAAAGCCACCAAACACTCATTTGAGGACAGTGAGGTTAAGGTTTTATCGAAAGAAAGTAGATACTTTGAAAGAGGAATAGGCCATTTTTGTTACAAAGGAAAATCCAGCTATGAATTGCAATGGAGGACTCAGATACAAATTGGACAAAATCTATGACAACTTACTGAGGCAAAAACCTATTGACCAGAGAGTGAAACCTATTGACAACAACAACCTGAGAGCGAAACTCCCATCAGTGTCATGTTAATGATCTGAGACTACTGGTAGCAGCAGGGCCATAGGGAAGTGTCAATGACTTGGAACTTAGCCCAGGGGAAACAATAGGTGGGCTAACAAGCCATTTAAAGTACCTAGAGAGGATGGACTTAGAGGTTAACTCCTCCTACTGGTTCACCCTTAATAAACCCACAGCGTGCTTCAGTAGCTGATGACGATCTTTGGACTAAGATCGAAACGTCCTACACTTCAACTACAGAGTACAGATGAAGACTGAAGAATTTTTGCCTACGATGGACAACTCCTGTACGACTGAGAACCTACACAAAGTGATATTCAATATTCACAAACATGTGCGTGATGTTAGCCAATGGAAAGGACTTTCAGCCAAGAATAATATGGCAGGTTTGTGGATCCAATCACCAAATAATGATCAAGAACAACATTTGTCAATTTTCTTTTTGGAAATTTCTTTCAAAAACTGTTTCTTTCCCATAGCAATGAAATATGAATTTATAAATCTTTTGATATTGCAGATGCTTATTGAAATAACGCCACAGCGAATGATGCTGTAATCAAAGCTAAAGGCGGTCCAACGTGATCGGGCAGTGATGCTACAGATACCAACGCCAAGGTCTGAAGTCTACTTGTAAAAACCTGAATAAATATAATATAGGATGTTGAAGAAAAAGCTGCAGTACATAACATGGTTGAGGTAGCTCTATCAGGCTGTGAAGTGTTGTTTTACAAAGAAAACTATCCTAATGAAAAACACTATTTTTGGTGGTATGTACAGTGAACACATCCATTTGCGGTGAGATCCAAGCACGGTTTTCCCCATAAAGCAAACAGAGCAGGAAGCATGTGAAAGTGGGGCTGGTGGTGGGATAGGAGTGGTGCTATAGGGTTCATGAGCTTATGTCATAGATATGCGGTGCTGCCCGCTGGGAACCTGCAGAATTCACACCTCACTTTACAAAGCCAGGGGTGTGACATCAAGGCCTGGGTTTTCACGGCTTCATTTGGGGCTGTGGCCCGGAGCAGACAGTGGCACGGCACACAGCACATGCAAAGGAATGGCAGTGCTATGTTTTCTGCAAGGTTTAGTGTTGGCTGTTTGAGGCTAATACACATTATTTTATACTAAACATTTATTGATAATATATTCATCTGCACTGCCAACTCTGATATTGTATTTTGATTGTTTGCCACACTAAAGTCTTATCTTAATTTATGCTCAGGGATTAACAGTGACAGATGCAATAAAATGAATATTAAGATATTTCTATTTGGCTGAAGCTACTCATGTAAAGGATATTGCCATTGCATAGGCATCCAGCATTCTTGTTACATTAGCATATTGTAATAGTTCAGTGGAGATACAGATGGCAGTACTGAGGGGCATGGCCTAGCGAGTGGGAAGTAAATCTGTTCTGGAAATCATTATTCTTGTCACTATTTTCAGACATGTTCATGCAGACTTTGAGCATATTTAGCACGCGCAAATAAAGTCAAGTCCAAATCTGGTCCTTATGGATGTTTTGACACAGCAGATTGTTCAGCAGAAGTGAAAAAGTGGTTGAATATACGTCGTACTGTACATCCCTAATTCGGCGTCTGTTAAAGTAATTGTGGAGCAGACTACTTTTTCATTGCCAAAGGAGCCCTACCTCAAACCCAATCTCGAAAGTACTTGCTAAAATGGTCTTCTGAAATAAGAGGCTATTTATTAATAATGTAAATTTGTCTTCAAACAAGGCTGCACAATTGTGAATGTGTAGTCAAGTTTTCAGTTGCCAAAATGCTTCTCATTCAAGTGCTAAGCTATCATTTTTGAGAAAATGTGTTGTGTTCCACTTATCTGGTCAGTCCAAGGTGAACGTGCAGCTTATTTGTTTACGCTGTGATCTACAATCTATAAAGTCTATAATATTTTCCATTCTGGGTGACAGAGGGGCAGCAAAGCACACACTGTCGTTGTACCCATGGATAGGACTCTTTACATCAGGGATCTCCAACCTTTTTTATGTCATGAGCTACTTTTGCTTCGAGTTAAACTGGTGTAACTATGCGACTTAAGTATTCCAACAATATTTAACAAAATTACTTCAGTTTCTTCTTTATTCTCTATTATACCTAAATGTTTGGAGAGTGTGTTCAACATTTCCCAACATTTCCCTCCTTTACATGATCTAGTCCAGTCACAGTCGGTAGCTGGTTACAAATTCTCTCAAATCATGCAACTTGGTCAATATAGGAGCTTCTGAAATGGGCCACTGTGCTGTAGGCTGAGAATGAAAACTTGCATTCTGCGGTAATAAGTTTGTTTTTACAGAAATATCAAGCCCCCGAAGCTATCCCACTGCACTTTCCCGTTAGAAGTGTTGAATTTGTGATGGATGTGAGTTGCCCCGCTGCTGCTGCCTGCATGCGCCAGTATAGATTTCTTTCAGCGTCATAGCTCAGTATATTGTAACCATGGCTGACAGCTGAAGTGGTTGCACAAAGCATTAGTTTTCTGCTTTCTGTCCTCCTCTGCCCTAATGCCAATCAACAGGTGTGTGTAGCGGGCCCCTAGAATGTGAGCTATGTTTGCGGAAGGAATGTCCGCGTCCTGCCCCGAAGTGTCGTTCGCACTGGCCTGGCAAACACGCGCTCTCCCGGGGAACGTTAGCCGCTGTGGGAACTCCCACGGCCAGCGCTTTGAACTGCGCCGGAGCATGTTGCACACATGTGGGGCATGTGCAGCTGCAAGTATGGACAAACACGAACAGCATGGCTTCATTTTGGTTTGTTGGTCTGGTCTTGTTGAAAGTCTCGCTGGTCATTGCTGGACAATATCAAAAGTCATCTTTTTCAATATTAAAGACATATTTACCCACACTCACAAAGGCACTCTCATTCATACGTATTTGCCTATTGTGCTTTTAGTGGTAGGGGAAACTGGAGCTCCCACAGGAATAGGGCTGGGTACTGTTAAACAATACCAGTATGGTATCGAAAAATGTTAGGTACTAATAATTAGCACCTAAAAACATTTATTGTATCGAGAGAAAAAAAAGGATTGACGTCTGGCAGGTCCTGAGACAGCACTAAAGAAAATGACTTGGTTGTTTCAGCTCAAATGAATGATAAAAACATGAAAATAAATTAGTCTTTTATGGAATAAATTACCATTTTTGTTTTGTTTTATGGTTCTTCTAGATGACCAATAATTTAGCATAGATATCAAAAAAGTATAATTCAGGTACCTATATTGTAAACCAAGTATAGTTAAACTGGTGTAGGAAAAAAATGAATGGTACCTACGGCAGACAAGGGAGAACTTGCAAACTCCCCGGCCCAGGAATTGAACCCAGGACCCTCTACTAGCACCATTGTAATTAATTACTAAAATAAATTAAATACATATATTTGTTTATTTGTTTGGTATGGTATTGGTTCTCATGTGTGCTCATTAACATGCACTGTATGTTACACACATGGAAACTATGCATGTAAAGACTCCATGGGCTAATTTCCATCCGTTATCCCACACTCTCACTCATAAACACATCATTCATCCTGATCTATTGTACATGTTTTTAGTGGTAAGGGAAACCTACGCACACACAGGGAGAACATAAACTCCACACAGAAAGAGAATCGAACCTGGGACCTTCTAGCTGTGAAGCACAAGTGCCAACTGCTGCTCTAGCGTGTCGCCCATTAAATTTTGAAAAGTATGTCAGATCTAAGTCAGACTTTACTGTTAGTGGGTCATGAACCGTCGTTGTCCTGTGTTTAGTTTTCCTCTGCAGACTGTGTCGACTGTACAGAATGTTGAAGTATAAAAAGTACAAAGTTAGAAAGTTTGACTGAACTGTGCCACTGCAATGCAGTGGTCTAACCTCCACCTCCGTTCACTATACAACACTTTCTGACAAGTTTAGACTGTAATTAATTAACTTCTGTTATGAAGGCAGGGTACATTACGTCTAGAGCTTTCTTTTCATTTCAACCAGCTGCCCTTTACAATGACACACACTTTATTCAATGTTGTTGTTTTTGTTTGAGTTTCTTTTTTGATACCAAGATACATTTTTATGTACAAAAAACATTTCTTTGTTTTGTGAAGTAAAGAATTTGATTGGTAACACTGTATAAAGTAATCTAGAAATAAGTAAAATTTTGTCAATGGGGTCAATCTTTTGCACTTAAATTAAGAAACAACATCGACAATAATCTTATTTCAAGTAAATAAAAATTTTCTTTCTAATTTTGAGTGTGATGAGATCCTTATTTCTTAATTTAAGTGTAAAATACCTACCCCATTGGCAGATTTCTTGAAATGAGTTACTAAAATGGCCATACCGCCTTTGCTCTGCCCGATCCCGGCAGACCTAAGCAGGGCAGAGCCTGGTCAGTGCTTGGATGGGAGACCATCGGGGAAATGCCAGGACGCCTGACTGAGTGTTTGTGTTGGTCGGATGGCACAGACTGGCAGCTTCGTCTGTCTTTTGCTGTGTAATCATAGGAACAATATATTCTTGGAGTAAAACAATTAAATGTGTGCCCCCAAACCAGAAGATCTTAATGTTCAAAGTCTTTCTTCAGATTCATCCCGTTCCTAAGTGCGTAATTGCAGTCTATACGTGTTTCCATTTGTTTTGCTCCCCCTGGTAATCAAACTTGAATCACCAGCGACGAGCTATGCATTGGAAACAGAAAATGGCTGCTTAGGTTAATATTTTTCAGCCTTTTAAAAAGTTGTATCCATCCAATTAAACTCCTCAGCTTTTAGGGAAGAATGTTATAATGAGTTCACTCCAGCGGTGTTAAAGCAGAGCTGCTAATTCACTTTCCCAGAGTTCTTGTGCTGTTTGCCGCTGATAATTCTGTTTGGACCAATTGGGCATAAGCTCTATCGACCTGTTTTAAGTAATGCCTGCCTGCATTGATCGCCAGAGAAAACACAGCAGTGTTTTTTTTCCTAATTCTCTGTGGAAAGGCTGCACGGACATCTGTTAAAGAGTATTTCAGAGAGTTGTCGGATGTCGGTGCATCTACAGCTCAGCGGGAACGGAAAGCCTTTGCGCCGATCAATCTGGCGGAGTTTTGAAGATGCTTTTAGAGTCGGACGCAGCGCCACTCCATCGACGAACTAACAGATATGAAGCTGCCGCACGCCCAGTCGCAGAGGGGCAGTGTGGTCGGCCAGGTCCCCCACGGAGTTGTCTAAGAAGGACTGACAAGGCGTGTTATATAGTGTCACTTCAAGAGATAGACAGCGTTTTACAGCTCGGATATACTGCTCTGACTGCTGTGGGGAGTGTATGGGGAAAGAGATTTGCTAACCCGCACCGCAAGGTTTTCCATAGAATTTATAGTTTGATTGGTTTTATTTTGTGATAAGTTTACACACATATTTACAGGCAAAAGCATACTTCACATCATTTGCATTGGCTGACATTGCTTACATTGCCCACCCTTTATATCATCCTACACATGCTTTGTTGACATTATTACCATAGGAATAATACCATCAAAAGGATTTATTTTTTTATCTTTTTCATTTCAATCCGAATCCTGACCAGGGTCCTTTGCACCTTTTGCTATTACAGTACAGAGTTGGGTCTGGCTCAGCGGTGCACAATGCCTTCAGCATCAGGCACAAGTCACTTAACATCACTTTCGATCACACAAAAGTGACTTTTAAGTTTTTAACCTAACAACAATTAAATTAATATTGCAAACATTGTATATATATATATTTTTGTTAAAGTTTTGAGGCAGTACTTTTTGTAAGATTTTGAGAAATTCTCAGCATTTTCTTCCTAAATTCTTATCATCGCGAATAATCGTGAAACCGCAATATTTTTCCCCAAAATAATGGTGACTCAAAAATTTTGAATCGTGACATCCCTACGTGGTGCATGTACACACAGGGGAGATGGATGGGAAAAGCCCGTAGGAAACAGCGGACAGAGCCCCGCGGAGAGAAAGAGAGAAAAGGCGTGTCACATAGGAGCTCTTTAACGCACGACAAGGCCCACAAAAGGACCACTTTTCTCTACTTGTATCTTGCTGCCTGTGACTAAAGGCAGGAGGAAGCAGGATTTTGCACAGAAAATGACACATGATCAGGTGGAAGAAGAAGGAGAGATACAATGATGAATAGGCAGATTTGTTTCAGACTTTTCAGACTTGTGTGATTGAAACTAAAGAAAGAACTGTAAAGTAAAGAACTGCTTCCTAAAATATATTGTTACTTTGTTAAAGCTGTTCTGTGTAACATTTCACGCAATGAATAAAAAACAAGCATTTATTTACTTTCGTTACATTGGTAAGAAATGGTTTTTGTACTTTGCAACCTGTGATTTGTGAACAATAATGGCTTCCATGGTAGCGAGGCAGCTCCGTGGAGAGATCTGACATTTCCCTGAGATACCATATAGAACATCTATAGGGCCATTGCTGGATGTGGAGAGTTCATGCTATGAAACTTTCCTCAAATTGCCAAAAATAGTGCACTTTGCTTGTTTAGTTTTCTGTATAGTCAGTATTTCGCTTTTCCAAGATTACATACTGTTGCAGGATGACAGCTTCGTTTGAAAAGATATTGAAACAAACAAAACCATTTCAATTCATCTCTCAGCTCTGTGTTCTCAGGCAGTGAATACAGCTTGCATCAGTTGATGACTAATGAGAAAACAACTTTGGTCTTTGTCTTGTTGAATGTTACAGACAGATTTGAAATTGATAGTCTGAAAGTGTCAATGTATTCCAAATTTAGTATGGTCTGTATAATTGACCGTCTGTGCCTGAATTTCGATGTACTACAAAGTTCTAACTAAGTCTGACAGGATTCGTGTTGACCAATGAGGCGAGCTTTCCTATGTACTGGGACTGCACTGCAAAAACTCTTATCTTAGTAAGTTAGGTCATCTAGAAATTAGCTAAATTTTCTTGAAAAAAGGGCAAATGTACCCTTGGTTTGAGAAACTAATTTCAAGATGTCAAGATAGTCTCATTTTGAGTGTGTTGAGACCTTTTTTCTTAATTTTAGTGTAAAAAACTTGCCCCATGGAAAAGGATCTTGAAATTAGTTTCTCAAACCAAGGAGAAATGTACTTATTTCAAGAAAATTTTACTCATTTCTAGATTACTTACACTAAGATATGACTTTTTGCAGTGTGACGAGGGGCTTTCTGGTTCAAACAAGAGGGAAGGGAGAGGTTGTTTACTTTAAAAATGTCTCTCTCTCTCTCCACATTTTGCAAACTTACAGACCATCACTTTAAAAGAACAGTTTTTTGACACTGTATGTCATTCAAAATCTGCATTTTGTTGGTATTTAAAGGCACCCAGCGGAAAATTCCAGGTTATGCCACAAGCACCTATACAGTTGAAAAACTAAACGCATCAGCAAACATGGCAACAATATGACATCTAAAATAAAATAAGGCTTTTGAGAAGCAATGTCATTTTTGTCCATCTATAAATGCAATAAATGTCCAGGTAGATGAGCTGATCATGTCCCCCTCCCATTAAAGTTCAAGGCAGGTTGGATTAAACAAAAAATGTCACCCATGACACAATAAATGGTTGTATTTTGTTCTTATTAATGGGTAAAATGTTACAGAGTGACTTTAAAGCACCAGCAGTTGATTGCATTTTTAAGTATGCTAATGCTTTTCCATGATTTCTCCTCAAAATACATCAATGTAAAGTGTAACTGAATAGCTAGTTTTAGAAATAAACTTAAAGGAGACATACAGTATCCTGCTAAATCGACTTTATTGAGCGTTAAACCATGTTCTAACATTGTTCCCTCTTCAAAAACCGACTTGGAGTAGTATTTCACTTCATTCACGCAGTTTTTAATTACTGTATTTTCCGGACTCTATGTCACACTTTTTTCTCATAGTTTGGCTGGTTCTGCGACTTATACTCAGGTACGAGTTATATACTGAAATGTATAATTTCACATGTACGAAATATGCTTCGTGTAGCTGAATAACCATCAGTGTGTACGTTAGCATACCACACCTATTCAGCCTGTTTCTCTATATTCTATTCTTTTTATTATAACTTGCCTTTCAAGATGAAATGTCTGTTCTTGGTCTCGGATTTTGTAAAATAAATTTCCCTCAAAAAATGTGATTTATAGTCCAGTGCGTCTATATATTGTATATATATTTGCTTCTTCATTATGCATTTTTTGGCTGGTGCCACTTATACTCCGGACAATACGGTAATCCTGTTTGCGTTGACTTCTTGACTTCTTCTGACTTCTTCTGCAGTGCTTCGAGACCCCAAACTGTCTTCCACATTTTTAAGGGTTGATCCTTGCCGTGGAGGAGGGTCTAAGGATGTGGGATACTCTAAGCTTGTTATGTCTTATTGTTATTTTCTTATTGTTATTTACTTATTTACGGGACATTACATCTGGTTGTGACATTTAATTTGTGTGTGACTTACAGTATTTTGATCATTCTTGATGTCTGATATTGAGTTGTTGTTGTCCATACCGACCCCTGAGATGACTCCTGTTGTGATATTGGGCGTTACAAAAATAAATTTAAAAAAATTACAATCAAAAAAATTGATTGATTGAAAGCCAATAATCCAAGTTTTTTGCTCATAGCATGGGCATGTTGCGATGCTCGCCACATTGTTGAATCAAATTAGTTTATTTGTACCATGTGATTCCCACTCTTGGCTGCAGGGGGCGAGCCAGGCCAAATACTCTTCAGCCCTGACACTACTGTTCATGAACATCGTGTCATCTTCACAGAGACATTATTTGAATGTATAAAATATAAAACATCAATGACATCCTAATGAAAGTTTTATATGCATGATATGTCCACTTAAAATCTTCCTGTAATTTTGGAAATGTACCAACGTTTTTAGACTCAAATTTACAAAGCACTTGTAAACTTCCCTTGCTTAGTACATCTACAGTACATGCATCTGACTTTGAAAGTGTCTCTACAGGGGCTCACGTTTTAAGCTAACTAGTACCTATTCCTAAAAGCATACCTTTTCAATAGAATCCACTATTTCAGCTTTTCAAACTGTCATTCTTTTTTTATCTAAAGGTTAGACAAGATAATGATGAACTTCTGCATCTATAAAAAACGGCCCGACAGCGAGCACGTCGGGGAGTCAAGTCTGTCTGATACGGAGGCTTTGTGCTGGGCCACTGGAGCCGCGGACCTCTCCCTATTGTAGTGGTTTCAAAGGTTAGATGTGCCCAAAGAGAAAGAGTGAATATTTTCATCAGAAATATGACCCGACAAATGTGGAGCTTCAAAGTCCACCTCAGACGGCGCCGACTTCAAGGTGTTGTGCGCAGGTTTCATCAGCGCATGGAGGAAGACATTCAGAGCATTATGAGCGATGGGAACATCGAGAGAGGTGCTGCGTGGCTCGACAAAAGGCAAAAATATTATCCGCGATCATCATTTTGGAGGTTCAGTTTGTACATGAAGAAAAGGCATTGAAGAGACGACAGAAAAAGAAACTATTTTTGCTGTTAATATAAATTTTGCCTTTTGGTGCTCCTTCAGTTCTTCCATTTATAATATTTTGTGATTCATATAATGTGACGTAAAAACTATGGGGTCACATTTAGGTCCTAGTTTTGTCTTCCTAATTCTTTGTCATTATGAGATGGTCACAGGTTTTGATTGAGTTTTATTTGATTGTTTGGTTCCCTGGGTATTCTAGATCAACGGTTCTCAAATGAGATGATGCCAAACATAACACAAAGCCGCGACCCAAATAAGAGTTGAATTAAATATATAAATAATGTTGAATGCTGTATTTTCCTACAATTTATAGTTGAATAAATGATAAATAATTATATAAAGCTAAAATTATGATCAAAATAACTCTTTCTAACAGACTCGGAAATGTTTTTGTATGTCTTTAGCAGATACATGTTTTAAAAAGTTACATATAAAGGCTCACAACCTACTAAAAACCACTTTTGGGTCCCGACACACCAGTTGATAATTACTGATCTAGATGGATTGTTAGACAATGTAACATACATTTCACCGTTGCGGGTTTGGGTCCTGGCTCTGGCAATTTGCTGGATCTTTTCCCCTGCTGCTCTCCGCCATCCTGAACAGTCTTGTCAAGTAAAGGCTCTGGTCCAATAATCTTTTAAAAAAATGAGAAATGTATTCCTCAACTGGAGGTCTTGTGCATACAGTATATTCAGTCTTCATCATTGCCACAGGACCATAATGCCTTGGAGGACGTTGGTTTTGGCGACAATGACGAGCGGATCATTAACTGTTGGCGAGTCCCAGCTGCTACAAACTGTCTTTGTGTCCTTGTGCAAGACACTTCCTCCTCGCTTCCATCAGTCTATGACAGCGCACCTACAATAGTAGCTTACCACCAAGTATTGAGTGAATGAATAATGACTACAGTGATGCGCTTTACAAAACTTGTCAACACACAAGGCTTGTAAAGCACAATACAATTATTATACCATTATTTGTGAATGGGGAGAAAAAATGTGATATCAATTTGAAACTTTTGCTGGATATTACGGGCATAAATGAGATATATTAGTTAGAAAGATTTGTTCGGGGTGGTGGGAGGGATTTTGTATATTGTTATTACTAGTTATAAACTAGTTATTTTTGGATAAATCTGTAAAATTTCCAATTTGGCTTTGGTTTTTTTTGTGTTCCAAACTCAATAAATCAGGCTAGGAACTAATTATTTAAAAATCCCTCTGAGCAATCATTCAAAAATATTAAAACTTAAAATAAGTCCAAGACGGGACGTTTGGAGTTTGTGTAGGAGCTA